>JBAJNP010006181.1:0-26387 GCA_036877545.1 Yasuhikotakia modesta | reverse complement strand
AAAAAAAATGATGAATGAAATTATTGCATTCATATGCAGTATTGTGTTACACCATATACTACAATATATTTTTGTGAATTTTAAAATCCACATCTCAAACTATATCCATTATTAATAAGTGGATAAAAGAGAAAGCAGTATGCGGTAAGAGAAGCGAGTAAGCGCGCGAGAGAGAGAGAGGTGGAGGGCCTCTCTGTAAGACACCATTATTGTTCTGTGTCTGCCTGGTGAACAGCACTTGTCAGAGGTGAGGTGATTTTCCATTGCAGCTTTTCTCCTCAGTATGTAAGCCTGGTGTGAGCAGAAACGAATGCTGTGACTGAAACACTAATGAGGCAGCTCTGTCTCTCTCCTTCCCTTCCGTTCGCGCTCCATCTCCCTCTCTCGTGTGCGCTCTCCCTCACACAGCAAATGAATTTCAGGAGTTAACATTATCTCGCTGTAGCTCTGCCTCGACGGAGAGCTGCTCTGCCGGGGTCCGCCGGGACCGGCGTGTGGGGCGAGCGAGCTAGCCGATAACCTTGGCGAGGTGTTAGGGAGAGGGAGTGTGGCTCTGGAATCTCATTAGCCCCGGCGCCAGGCTGGCTTTAATTGCCGGGCACGTCTTCACAATGCCTGTCTGTGATGGGGAGTGGGACAGCAGAGAGGAGGTCAATGAACTGAAAGGAATGATATGGCTTTCAGTGTGGGTGCAAACGTCCGGGTGGGTAAATGGGTGGTCGGGTGTCAGATATTACAGGATAGGACCTGTACACTATACATAGCATTAGGATCCTCAGGGAGTAATTGGGATTTTGCACTTTGAAGGCGTCCTAAGGCTCAAATAGCACCTGCAGGTTCAGATGGCATACGTTTGCATATCATATCATATTATTTTTGCATTTTTACTATATTTTATTAGATTATTTATTACGTTATATTTTAGTTTATTTTATGCTGTATTTTAGTAATTTAAATTAAAATGCTGTTTTGTTACCACTGACCTGTTCCCTTTAGCTTACATATAACCAGGTTTCTGAAAATTGAAGTGTGAAGTTAAAATAAATTATTGTGCAGTTTTATTAGTTATTATGCAGTTCAGTTTTTGTTTGTTTTGTTTTGCTTTTTGTTAGAATATTAAAATATTGTGAATATGCTTGCCACAGAAGTAGGTCAACTACTTTGTCACTGAATATTTTTATTTTAATTTTATATTTCAAACATGTTCAAAGAAAATACAAAACAAGCAAAGTAATCAATGTCAGTTTTAACATCTGCATTTTTATACAGTACAAGAGAGATAGCTTAGTCATCCCTCCCTGTCCTTCTCCACGTTGTTTTTTTATCTTTTTTACAAAATTCTTTGCTAGTCAATTGGCAATTCCCACATTTCTTTCTAAGCCAGCCCATTTCCCACATATCTAGAGCGGGCAGCACTGTCGCAGTGGCGACACCATCAAATAATCTCTCTCTCTTTGATCTTGGTCTTCTAGCTAGTCAGAGTGGCGGCATCAAGTAGTTCACAGAACTCATACGGAAGCAATAAGCTGTATCTGTTCACAGTTACGCTAGCAAGCTAATGATACGCAGCTTCATCAAAGATGCTAAACAGAAACATGAAGGTGAACTCATGTTGAAGTATTTTACCATATTGTAAATGCAGGCAGTAAAGATAAACGAAGCATGTAGTTAAATTACATGTGCGATCAAATGGAATTTGCCTTATACAGTTTTAACAGAAGTCCCTGAAGGCTATTTAGATGGTGCCACTTAATTCTGGGTTTTAAATGGCTTTACATTATCACATTTTAGATTGATGTTTACACATTAAATTGTTAGAATATAACATTATCTTTAATAAAAAAGTAAACAAGAACAAAATTGTGCATGCTGGGCAAAAACATACACATTTAGTCCTTCACAAGATCTGATACTCAGAGTTTTACGAAAAGTAAAAATCTTTAAATTCATAATTGATGAGTCCAAGCACACAGACGATTAAATTCACCAGGGAGCACACGGCACTGTCAGATCGTTCAACTTCAGCCATGTCGCTCCTTTACACTCAGATGCCCTAGGAACAAGAAACAAGAGTGAGTCAGGAATCTGTGCTAAAGCCAGACTTAAACCTCAGCAAATGAATTTTCACTCTTTGATGGTGTGGCGGTGTTGTCGGCATATAAACTATGCTGCAGAAATAGCTGAGCAGATTGTCATCTGGAATTGATCCTATTGGTTTTTTACACTGTGCATCAATTGTGTGTGGATGACTTTTAAAGCGTCTGTCTTGTATTTCGTAAACAGCCTCAGTAGTTTGTCCTGCCTAGAGTTTAAGATGATATAAAAGGGAGAGGAGAGTATTTTCTGAAGTTGGTGTGAAGTTGCTGTAAGTGGACCTAGTAAAAAGAAGAATATAATAAAGCAAGAATAGAATGATTGACAAGATGTTGAGTAGATTTTGAAATCTTTGACAATTTGTAGTCAAATACAATCTCTTCTAATAAGAAATCAGTATCTCTGAAACTACCTACATGGTTCAGATGAAAATGAATCTGAGCTCTCAGCAAACATAGTTATGCTATAAATATCAAATAAATTGAGTTGTCTATATTGAATGTGCTACTGCATCAGTTATTGCTGGACCTAAAGGTTCCCTTGAATGCATGCTAGGTAATGTAATTAAAACTGAATTAAGAGATGAACATTCATTAAATAATCTCTGTGCCATAACTGAAATGAAAAATGATCATTTTCAAGTAGGTTTCTAGAAAACTTTGATTGGTCAGGAAATTACACTATTGGTTGATTGGCTAATTTTATGACAGAAAATACACACAGATTTAAGACACGCTTGTTGTAGATTGAGATCTCTTTCTCTCTCTCTCTTTCTTTCTTTCTTTCTTTCTTTCTCTCTCTCTCTCTGTCTCTCTCTCACACACACTCACTTACTCACTCACTTGTTCAATACTGGACTTACTTGCAAAATAGTGTCCATAATTCAGTGGTGGTGTTAATTCATTAACAACACTTTCATTTGGGTTTGTAGACATTATGCACCTAAACCTGCCTAACACCTCCTGTGCTTCATAGTAGAGATAAGAGTGAGTAAATGACTACAGAACAGGATTAAGCAGAGTGAAGTGACAACCATATTTAGCTACAGTGTGTACGTGGCCAATCCGTTTCCATCTGTCTTTACCTCAGTAGCCTTTGTTTACCTCAACGACACGAAACTATGTGATCCGTACAAGTGAAATACAAGGAAAGGTCAGCAGTTAGTTTAGGATATCTGTGAAACAAGTCCAGTCGATGTTACAGAAAACGTAACATTCAAACCTAGCATTTAATCCCTTTCCCCTTTTACCATTTATCCTGCTGCAGCAGGTAATTAATTTGCGCTAGCTGTCTTTTTCCTCTCTGCAGTATGTTTTTTCAGTCAGGGTTGCCTGTAAATGGTGACTGGGGGCACAGAGTACGAGTGAGAAGCGTTCCAGGCGGATGTTGTCAGATCATAAATCAGAGGCTCTCTCTTTGGGATTATTTCTGACTGCTCTCATTTGGACGGGATCAGGCTTTTGTTATGGTTTCACAGTCTTTTTCCTCTATCTGTCTCACAAAGCGCCTATCATCTTCTTCCAGCTCTCTGTCATCCTCCTCACCTCCCTTCCAGACAATCAATAGGTCACCTCTCTCATTAGAGTGGGTATTTATTTCAGAAGCTTTGCTTTTGCTTTTCACAAGTAGGCAAGCCTGTGTGCTCCAGCCATTTATTGCAGCTCTCACTTTCCCACTGGCTTCACTTTTCTGTCAGTTCTTCCAGTTTTTGTATAATACAATACCGGCAGTGTTTTACATAGGCATCGTTTTTGTCTTTTAGTGAAAAGGCATTTCATAATTTGCCAATATTCCAAGGTGCCATATTCATTAATCATAAAGTCTGTTTTACTTGGACTGAACTGGTATATGATTTTAGTTGATGAACATTTAGTTTTCAGTAGCAGTTTGCAAAAATCGCAGACTACACCTTTAAATGTAAAATTGTGCAAAATTATATAAAAGTAAATGTAAAAAAATGTAAAGGCCAACTTTAAACATTTTTATTAGCTTAAATGTTTATTATACAAACACAATGCAATGGGATAGCCTTAAAATAATGACATAAAATAATGGCATACAATGAAAATATTAGGATTAGACAAAACATACAGTGTTATAAATTATTCATGCTTTAGAGACTGTTATTCATTTTACATGGTTCAGTGGCTGTTTAGGATATAGCATTACATGCGTGTTGGTACATTAGCACATACAAGGTATTCAGAACGCATTCAGCTGTGCAGTTGCTTTGTTTCCTGTGTCGATATAACTAGCAATATATTTATATTATAAATATAGCTGATTAAGCTTACATAGGATGCATTTATGCAAACTAATCGACCCGTTAGCAAAGTTGTTTATGTTTCTTTTTAATTCTTAAGTTTCTGTTTTTAGCGCAAGGGAATCTTTGAATCAGTTTATTTTACATTCTTCTTATTCTAAAAACATTGCTAGATTTTTTCAGTGGTATGTTTTTAATTTGAATCCTTAATTATTGTGTCGATGCGTCTATTTTATCGCATCCACGAAACAATAAAATGTCTGACAGGAATTAATTGTACAAGTCATTTTGTTTATGAAAACAACAATGTATACAAGCAACTTTTCCCATTAAACTCTATAACTTCTGTTTTTCCTCTTTCGAATGTATCAGTTTTGTTTCCTGTTGTTTTGCAAATGCATTTGTCTTTTTCTCCTTAACACGCTCTCTTGTGTTCTTCTGTACCCTCATGCATGCTGAGAGGAGAAACACAGTTGGAAGTAGAGGTGTCATAGAACTAGAGTGACAGTGACGGCAACACAGGTAGATTTAGATTTGCTTTGTTTGTAAGAAAAGGCTCCGCATATTCCCCAGATTCACTCAGTGTGACAGCGCTGTGTGTGCCAACAGTGAGACTTATTTACAGATATGGACGGTTTTCACTGTTAAGTGAGTGTTAGAAAATCTCGGATACCAATTTTTGGGGGTATTTTAAATCTGGCACTGAAGATGTTTCCTTAAAATGAACGCAGTCAGGCACATTAGCAAGCATGTGCTCTGTGCACGTTAAGCTATGGTGCTCATGTGGGTGATGCAGGTTTGAGTCTTGCTTGCTGGGATCCCATCATGCTCTATTATATTTGACTTATATTTGACTTATATAACACCAAAATTGAAGTACTGAAGTATATATGGGTATTAAGACCCAATTTTAGTGGATAATTTGTTAGCGACAACATTTTAAACTAGCTAATTTTAAATGATAGATGATTTGTTGCTGGCTGAGTTTTAGTGCACCCAGTCTGGTAGTCAGGTCCAGCAGCACAGCACGGTGAACCTTCATATATCATGCTTGAATTGAAGACCCTCTACCTGTCTCCCCTCTGCATCTTATCTCATTCTGAGGAGTGACATCAGTGCCACGCTTCGTTAGCCGCTAACAAGACCCTTCACCACCTTCATTAACATCCTCCATTCATCCACCAGGAGTGCTTTAAATTACCATCCCTTCGTATCAGTATCCGTGATGTCGTTTTCCAGCTGCAAGGCCCATTTAAGTTGTTCCTTGCTTGTTTTGGACAACAATCATGTTGCACTCTCTCTCTCTCTCTCTCTCTCTCTCTCTCTCTTTCTTTCTTTGTCTCTGTCTCTCTTTCTCTCTCTGTCTCTCCTTTGTCACACTTACACTTCCTATAGTGGTGTGTCTGCGGGTTTTAATTAATCTTCCACAGCTGGCAAGGACACATCAGAGTCTATCTCATCCACCCATCCACTCGACCCCCCACAGAGCCCTGTAGGATGCTCCGGCCCGCTCGAATCTCCACAGAGATGCCCCGAGCTTCACGGCCGTGATTTCATTCCACACAGTCACATTCCGGCCGCACGCACCAATCCGGAGCAAACGGACATGTCGATAACGAGCATGAACCGCTCTCTCCCTTGATATAAAGCTAAATGTTTGATGGATGGCATTTGCTGTAAAGAGATGGAGGTCTTATGTCTCTGAAGGTTTGTCTTAATTGCAGCAGAGAGAGGACACAGTGCAGTAATGGGATAATGGTGGGGCAGAACCGGGCTCTTGAGTGAGGCTAATCAGATTCCCTTCGCCGTGCATCTCAGAGCACTCCTGATTGTTTCGCAGATCTGATCCGAGCCCCTATAGTTCTCAGGGTGTGTACCAACAGAATTAGGATCACTGTGACACTATGTAGCATTACCGTCCATTACTAAAGCAGATCTGTGATTTTCCATTTACGTTGGATGCTCAATCTTAGGCCCAGAGATCTAATTTACTGCAGAGTGTAGTTGCAAGTCTAATCAAACTCACCTGGTGTCAAGTTCAGGCTAATCATGGGTTCACATAAATGATAGGCAGGTGTGTTACTAGATATGTCCAGTGGTGTGTGAGAAATGCTCTTTTAAAAATGGTTCTCGGTAGCATGTAGTTCCATATCAAACAAGTTTGTCACATTCAACATACCACACAGGGGATGACGTCACATTTAATACTGTGTAACCTACACAAGCAGGAAGAATAAATGCAGGTCTGCAATGTTGTTCTTACGTTCCCGCAGGTGCCAGGGTAATTAATTACGGTGAAGTCAAAGGAACGCCATCAGCCTTTTTTGTTTGTTAGTTATTTTTTTTACTTGGAAAGGTGAGGTGACTCGCTGTCCAATTAATGGTCTAATTGAGAGCAGAGTCTCAATAGGAGGCATTAAATTACATCAGACTAATGACCTACAGCCTTTTTCATGTCACACAGAGACAGTTAGAACTCAGGTTAACCCTCAGCTGCTTTCTGTCTTGCTGAGAATAAGACATGTTGCTGGAGAGAAACGTTTTGCAATCAGGTGCCGTTTATTTTAACAATACAGTATGTTTTAATGGTAGTCTTTTTATAAGAACAATAGCAAAAAAATGTTTTGACAATTTTAATAAAATAATGAATATTCTACCACACAGATTATATAAGTTAAATTTACTATTACTATTAAGGAAATTTACTATTAATAATCAGTACAATTAAGAAATATCTTCCTTTTCTTTCAGGAGTCACCAGAGTGAATCATCTACAATGACATCTACAATATACAGTAATATAGAACAAGAAATGTTTTGGTTTTTAAATTTATTTACTGTTCATTTCACAGGCATGTTTATCCAAAGCAACTTACAGTGAATTTAAGTACAATACAATTTTATCAGTGAACGTTTAGCCTGATATTGAACCCACAACCTTCGTGCTGCTAACACCATACTCTACCACTTGTCTACATGTGTCATCAAGCATGCTAAAATGAGTGCACGACTGTAAGTTTAATACTGTTTTGTGATCAATGTGTCTGCATATTTAAAACAACAGTACCAAACCAGGCTTTGTTTACTGTATGAGCGTGAATCTTTAAAGCTATAGCTTTTATTATTGATAAGCATATATGCATGTTCCTGTGTAGCTCTACTGGAAGTGCAAAGGTTGTGGGTTCGATCCCAGGGAACACAAGTACTGATAAAATGTGTGTTAAATTTACAGTAAGTTGCTTTGGATAAAAGCGTCTTCCAAATGAATAAATGTACATAAAATAAAAAATAATTCTTAATCAGTTCAGTTCCAAATAGATCAACCTACTTTTCTAGGTAAAAAGTACATTCTTTGTAAAGTATCTGCAAAAAATCAGTCTAGACGCACCGGTACAGGACACTTTTTGATGGTATTTGGTCTGAAATACTTTTTCAGTGTAGACTACCCCTTTTTAAGCACTAAGGTACAATCTGAAGCCTGAATTATTCAGAATGTCACTTTGCTATTCAAATACACCGTCCTTTAAAAAAACTTTCCAATAATCTTGCCCTTGAAATAGGTCTGGAAATGTGGGCTCCAGCTGCTCACGACAGCAGAATCCATTTTTTCTTGTGTAAATATTGACTACTGCAATTTTTAGCGTGAAGGAAAAGATACCTATATCTCAAGAGCAGATCCAGGTGGGGTATGCTATGCTAGTTTTCTGCTACTTTTCTTGCCATTGGCTCGACTTATATACCATATACACAGTGTATTTAACTTTACACTATCAGGTCCCCATTGTGGCCTTTTCACATTACCTCTACAAAGACCACCGTCTGTTCCTTAATCCCCCCCACAGCCCAGAAGGCACTATGCACACACACCTATGGTACTTAATTTCACATACTTGCCCTGCTGTACACTTTTCCATCTATGAGGCTTGTTGCCCTGTTTCTCCATCCGAAATTCTTCCATTCAGTCTCATTCAGTGTTTTCTTTCTCTCCTTTAATAAGCCAGGAGACAGGCGGAGAGTCGGACTGGCAGAGGGCTCAGGGAAGCTTTTCCCGAAGGTCCTTCACCATCCCCTCTTTTTCAGATGGGAGACACAACTTGGTGTCGGCGTCCAGGCCCAAGTGAAATTTAATGAGCGGGGACATCCACTTTATGAGCAGAAATCTGGACTGAGAGTGAGGGCTCCAGGGGCGTGCAACATAGGAAACGGAAAAAGAAGCGGAAAAGTGGCTCTTTGACTCAATGTTCTCTGGCACTCTCCCCGAGGATGAGTGGAGTAGGAACGTACGGCATCTTCAATTAGAGTTTGCCACCGCTTTCAAAAACAGGACTGCTGTGGTAAATGAGTTTAATGATTTCAGCCATGTGCATGTGAGGTTTAAAAACAAAGAGCATGTTAAAAATATGGCTGAAGTAATAACTTGAGTTTAGTTCTATTGTATAGTTGTATTTAAAAGCAAAAAAATACTTGCAGGAGAAGCCCTATAAATTGCAACAATATTGGCAGACGTCTTTTTAACGGTCTACATTTAATTCAAGGTTTGCTTCATAATACTCACCGTTGTTGCACATAGTAAAATCTATAAGCATTCATAACCACAAGCTGTCCCAAGCGCTTCAGATTTTAGACCGCTTCAAAATTATTGAGCTTTCATTGCTGCTCTGGAACCTTGCACAAAGCAGTTTAATTGTTAAAAAAAAACAAGAGCGAGGGATCTATTTGCATTCAGCAAAAAAGAAAATAAAAATGGGTGCATAGAGAATAACAACAGCATTTTATTAGCTTGGATGGCACAAAGACTTGCACAAGTCTATAGCACCTGGCAGCTTGCAAATTCGGTGCAGGCGTGTGGTTTACTCAAACAACGCTGGTGTAATTGCTTTCTGCTCACTGTCATCACAAAAGAACTGTTACACACTGCAAATCTTGCTGCTCTGAATGAAAAACTGTATGATGTTGCTTGAAAATGTCTCCCATGGAACACAAGGTACCGGTCTGTTGTGTTTTCCTGTGTTTGTTTTTATCATCAGTTCTAGGGAATAGGCCAAGTAGCAGAGACTGTGTGTGAGTGTATGTGTGTGAGTGTATGCGCTTGCATGTGTGCGGCACTACATTTCTCCATATCTGCGCCTTTCTAAAACATTACTGATAATTGCATTTTGACTTCATTATGGGACGACCAGCAAGAGGCCAAATTGGATCTGTTTATCTGACGCCCAGCAGTGTGGAAAGATTCCATTTAGGAAAAAAATGAGGCTTTCTGGTGCCATTTTTTGATAGGGGAGTGGTTCCCAGCATGGGAGTTTTGACATGGCAGGGGAGGACAAAAAGGAGAAATTACTCCACATACATGAGCCAAACAAAAACAAACAAATCTTGCCTGCAAAAATAAATAAATGAATAAATAAATAAATAGCAAGAGAGAAAGACAGAAGTTGGCCTAAAAAGTGCAGATAACCGGAATTTAAGCAAAGGCTGATGCACCCTTGGGGAAAGGCACATTGAACAAACCAGCCAGTGACACGGCAGTGACTTTTCCTTTCAGTTTTTTCTTCTCCTCTGCCTCCTTCTCGTCTCTTTCGATTATAGGAGGTAATAGAGGCTGAGGTGCTTTCAAAGGCCTTTCTGTGCAGTATTGATGCCATTTTGACAGTGACTGCTCCTGGAATATGAATATCTTTGAGATGGAGAGGGGAGGAGAGGATGCTGCCACCACGCAAGAGGAGAGGATGCTGCCGCCGTACAATAGGCCCATTGCCAGAATCAGAAGCGGGAGAAAGCTCAGTGTCCCTGCGGAGAAACGCAGTGTGTGCGGAGCGATGGCAGGCAGAGATGGGAAGGACAGCCAGGATCAACCTTTATTAGTGTGATGATCCTTTCATCAAAGCCAAAACAGCAAAGCATAAGAATATCAGGTGAAACTTCATTGTACAAATGCTGAACTTTGGGTGTAGATGTGTTCTGTGCGGGCTATTGTAGTCTAAGGTAAAGCATCAAGTTAAATTAATGTTAAAATGGGTAAAACAGCTTATGAGTGAGTCTACTATGGTACTTGACATATTTACAGTAACGTACACAATGTGAACGATTTCCAGGCTCACTGGTGGACCCCGACTCACAGAAGCACAAGCCTAGGCCATCATATTGGTGATTTTGATGATTTTGGCCCCCTTTTGTCGTTTTAAATGCTGTTTGCATCAGGTCAGTGAACGGACTATGGGCAGCCCACGGACACACCATCAGAGGCCAAAGGTATTCGTGAATAACTAATGCAATATTATAATGAAACACCTTTCGCTAGTTCATCTTTACCCAGAGGCGTCAGATATGAAACGAATCGGTGAGCTAATTGATAACCATTATCAGAGATCTCATTTATAAGAGGTCAAAGATGGGTTTCATCCCCTCGGTTTCCAAGCCGCAGCCACGGACAGACAGCAGGTTATTAGAAGGATAGTGTGGTGGGCAGAATGAAGACTGATCTTTCTCAGCATTCTGGTCAGCTCTGAACACCTGAGCGGCTCATTAGAGTTCTTAATGTTCTGGTTCCACTCTCTGCGTTTGAGCTCAGGAAGATTCTGCCCACGCTGCATTAGATCAGTCTGTGACTTTCTTGCACGACTTGAGGACAAACTTACTCAGTTCACAGGGCAAAGTCAGTCTTTGAAACATTTTGTATTCATAGTCAAAATGAACAACCCAACTGTTGGGTGTAAAGTATCGCAGTGGTGGTTGCATTGGATTGTAGATATCACATAGATATCCATAATAAATGTTGGGGTTTTGTGTTTGGCTGTTGCACAATATGGTACAAGATTGTAGAAATACAACAGGAATGCAGTGGTGATTTTCAGCTGTTGTTAAACTGAGACAAGCAGTGCATCAAGACATCAATAATAGATGAGGGTGATAGGCAGTTGTTCATCTATTCATTCATCTATTGTCAGTGATGTCATTTTAAACTGATGTTGGCTGTTTTTGAGTGTAGTGTGTGTGTGTGTGTGTGTGTGTATTCACGTGGGAAACTTCAAATCACAGTGCACTGTGTTCTTGTTTAATGCTCAAACAAGAACAGTTTATTTGTTTAATTTATGGCGCTGTGTGTGATAGCAAAGTGTGAAAACTATGCCAATTTAAGATAATTTAAGATAGGTATTTATGTTTGTTTTTCTTGTATATACTTTTGTTAGCACTTGAAGGTTTTTTTGTGTGCGGCTCTGAGCAGAGTTGAGTCTGACTTTCTCACCCCCTAATGGAGACTCGGGAGCTTTGAAAGTCAATGCACACAGTATCTCAGCGAAACAAGACCACCAAGGGGACTAAGTATTTTCAAGCTCTATTTCTTTGGGTGCGTGTCTATCATCAATACCTTTTCCCTTGTTAGCAAAACAGAGGAACTCTCATTTTGTCAAAAACTGAACAGCATCATTGAACAGAGTTGTTGTCTATAGGACAATAGATGTCGTATTGCAACTGTCTTGCTCAGTATTCATCAACCACTCTCCATTTCCCTTGTGTTAAAGATTGATAGGATGGGCATGCCTCCAAAACAATACATAGAAATGTACCGTTCGCAGCTTAGAGTCTGGGTCCTGTTGTCGCACTATTTCTTAGGAAAACAATGGGGCTTCAAGCCATTGCAAAGCCTACACATTTTCCATTAGATTTTTAGGTGGGTTTATAGTGATTACGTGTTCAAAGAGTTGCGCTTGGCCTCCTCTTTTGCTCTTTTAAATGTGTGCATATACAGTCTCCCTCTTTCTCATAGTCTCTTTCTTTTTCTCTTTCTATTGTTCTTCGCTTCCTCCATCTCTCTCTCTTTTGTTTGTCAGAGTGCTAGAGCAGCAGTAGTTGCGTTGTCTCTGGGCGGTTGGCTTCTTTGTGAGTGCTGGCAGCGGGGCCCGTGCTGGGGTAATGAGGACGGATGCCCACGCGTGGGAAGAGCCGGCTGCTTTGTAGTGTCTCACCGCACAATGCGAAGGTTCTTGGAAACAGTCGAGGCACAGCACCGCTACAGAGCAAATAGACCCCCACGCCAAAAGAACGTCAGTTTTAGGCGAGACAGTTTGTCTCTGAATTAAGCTCTAATGAGATCGCTTCTTGTGTTCACAGCCAGCGTCTCTAAAAGGGAGGGTGTGCCTTTAAATTTGTCTTGGAGGCAAGTGACACCACCTGGCAGCGCTATAGGTGATGCAAGGGCACTGTTTTGTGCTCCTTAATAATGCCTAACACGCACATTAAACTTACATTATCATAATATTCAGTGACGGGAGTGTATCCATTAGAAGTGCCAACCTGACAAACGCATGATGAGGATTCTGTGACATCCCAGAAATCCTAGGAAAATTGATTTGTTTGTCACAGTTTGACAGCAACCTCTGACGTATACGTATAAGATTTATTTATAAGTTTAAACTGGTGTACAATGTATTTTAAGTGGAACCATTTGGGTGCCCGAAAAAAGCAATGATCTTTGTCAAACAAACAAAAGTACATTACATTATGATAGTTATTAGGAAAGATGAGACTTAAATCAAGGAAAGCCAAGCTTGGACCGTCAATAAGAGAATTCTTTACACCTCTCTCCGTAGGCTATTACATTTTGCCACCGACGCTTGCCAAGAACAATAACAGTTTCAGCAAGACATTTACTTCCTCGAAATTGCATCTCCTTATTCTAACTCCAAGGCGGCAGGTGTGTTAAATATGAACCAATCAGCACCCGATTAATGAATATTGATCTTTGGAAACGGTGTCAGTGATAAAACATCGATAAAACAACACTGCGTATCCGATACAATTACTTTTGCTTTCCCGAGGCTCGGACGGTCACAGATTCGCGACATTGGGACACTGAACCCCAGCGCGTATTTTTTAGGAGAAAGAGGAATCGCCATGAGGGGAGAGCAGGAGGAGCCCCGATTCAAATCAGCTCAGTGACTGTTACACACTATGAGCTCACCTCGCCAACCTATCTCTCGCTCACTCGCTCGTTCCACCACATCTCGGTGAATCGCTGCCGCGCATCTTTCTGTATTTCTTAGCGCTTTCCTACCGCATCTGACCGACACCTCACCGACACCCACCGGACCGACCGACGTCCGTACGAACACAACGCAAAATTTCAAAACTCGCGCCGTTGAGGAAACGCGCTCGTGCCGTAGAAGATTTCAATTCCTAACAGCAGCAATGCTGGAAGTATGACTGAGTGAGAGAGGACGCTGTGCTAGCAGTATGGAGAAAAGGAAAGGTAAGCGTATCATTTAACAGACTCTTGTTTTGTCTGGTTTAGGTCCATTATAGTCTAGTATCACGGATAATTGTGAAGCGATATCGATTTTTTGGGTGAGACTTAAGTTCAGTGATAAATAGAGGAGCGTCCGCCTATGGGCTGCTCGCGCGCGCCGTCTGTTTATGTGTTTTTGGTTGGTTTAGTGGATACTAGCAGTTCAATATACTGAATTTTACTATATGTTTGATGTTGTGTTAATAATGGTCGCGTGATGTAAAGACTATATTTGAAGAACGATTTCGGATGGCTGTATTCACACAAACGTTTGGGAGTCATGCAGTGGCAAATTGGTAATGCGTAAAACAGCATAACGATAGTTATTTTAGTTACACTGTGTGCGCGTTTGGGAACGCACGAGACTTTCAGCTCGATAAAAATGACGCATGTTAAATATTGCTCAAAATTAGCTTTCACGTCATTAAGAATACATTTAGTGAGAATAATCACTGCCTTCACAATACGTTGCTAGTGTCATTTTATTCAAGCAGACATAGTTCATCTGTTAAATGTAATGATTGCTGTCTGATGAGTCTGGGAAGCATGGCATGGATCATTTATACTGAGTTTTGATTATGTCAGGAGACACACCCATATGTAAAGTTTGACTTCTGTCATCCTGATTGCAATCAAAGTTTTCATCTGGGATGCTGTAATTGCCGGATACCTCAGGCATCTAAGTATTTTCTTCATTAATGTTCGTATTTTGCAGCCTTATTTTGTATCTTAAAAACTTGTTCAGCATTAAAGTAGTGCCACCCTAACATTTCATGGGCGTTGTACCACTATCACGCTGCCTTTAATGGCTGAACATATTACATGATTTATGAAGAGTCGAAGAGCAGTTACCTTTGCGCCCCCTTGTCGTCCCATTCCTCTCTTCCCTGGCCTACATTTCAAAATGCATATATAACAGGCAAGCATAGAGACAGGGTAGCACTCCCTCTCCCATAGTACACCAGCCTCAGTCTTCCAGGGACACACTCATTTTTTTTCCTTATCCTTCTCTCAAACACTCATCCTCCACTCATCCTTGCCTCCCTCACTCCTGCACATACTTTGAGTATCATCACTGGTGCTGTCGAAGAGGAAGTGAATGAGAAATGGTGCCCATTTTCTGCACACACTACTCCAGCTTAATGACCTGTGTCTCAAAGGCCCACTCTATCATCACTAATAGACAGGAGTTTAGTCTGGACTAAGTTTAGTCCGTCTGCAGCGGCCTCCTCTTGTGCTTTGTTGTGTGTGTTTTCATTTGCTTGAGAAATGTGCGTTAAAGAATAGGGTGTTTGTAAAACAATAACAGTGTTTGGACTTGCGGCGTGTTTTTTGTAGTTTGAAGGGCCCAGTATAGCTTTAACTAAAGGATGTCAGGAAATGCTTTTTAAATAAGTAGGTCATATGGAATTAGTTTTTTTCTGTTAAATCCTCAGTCTGTTCTTTATGTTAATTACAGCTGTGTGCTCTTGCTCTCTCTTTCATTCTCTCACTTACTCTCTCACTTTCTGTTCTTCTCTCTGTCTCTCTTTCATTCTCTCTTCTAAATGTATAAGCTTCATATACAGAATAAAGGGAACTGGTTTTGTAGCAGTTATTATTGTCATGCTAATGTACGGCATTTCGGCAATCATTTTAATTAAATGTCTTGCATAACAAGATTGTCTTCATCCAGAAAGGAAAACATTCCTCATTCCTTAAAAAATTAATATTTATAAACCCTTTTTCATTATTTCATTTCAAAGCACGCTGTGTCTTTTTTGGCAGCTTTTTCTTGTGCGGTCTCTAGAGAGTTCTCCAGGCAGCAATTGAATTTATCTTTATGTATTTAAAGACTTAATTGTGTATTAGATGTTTCACTTTCCACGCTGTTGATCATCAAACAATTACCTGTAGTAAATGCATGTGCTTCCTGAGGATTGAAACATTGGTTGACCATTTTGACATTTCGTGTTTGTTTTTCTGTTTTATGTATAAGCAAGTGTGCATGTGTGTGTTTGTGATAGCTCCCTAGCTGTACAGAAGTTGCATCACTCCCGCTCTGATACTCTATAGGGGGAGCTGTGCTGAACAACAGCCGTCTGCTCTTCTCCTCGGGGTGTGATGATGCAAAGCATTGCCGAGTTTGCCTCAGTGCAGCGTTCCTTACCACTGGACTTGAGGGTTAGCCTGCCCTGTGTGTCAACCGTCATGGCCCCACACTGCCTCATACAGGTCCGGCCACCCTACCCACTGCCCCTCTCCTCACTAATGACCACAGACAGCTGTTCCCCTGGGTCCCTCTCGCTGCCTCTGGACACTGACACACACAGCTGTCACATACGTCAGCTCTGACTGACATCTGCCTCCCAGCTCCAGCGCTTAAACAACCCTGATCTCCATTAGATTAGGCACAGCTTATTTCAATAATTCATCACTTAGACAGCACTTGTTTCTCCGGTTATGACAGCACAAAGATTTATATGACGTGTAAAATTGTGCATCGAGTGTGTAGCCGTGGCTGATGTTTGCGAGCGTTTCTTCGGTTTGTTCGATTTGCACAATGTGATTTAAATGACCAGGGCAATATTCTGCTTTCGTAGAGACAAAAATTAATGAAGATGTGGGGTCGCTGATAATCTCATCCTGCGAGGCCGCTGATTCATAAACTCATTACTGCTGAGACCTGCTGGGGAAAACTCTGTGCAATATGGTGTGTCTGTGACCAAATCTAGTGCACTAACTTCAAAGGCTTCTGTTAAATTTAGTAATCCCTGTTTATGGATTAGAAGTGCCTCACCGTATGCAATCCACCGAAAATGCACAGAGGAAAAACAACATTTCCCTGTTAATATAGAGACAATAAGAGGAGAGACTAATAAATCGTATTTTGTTATGCCAGTGATACAGACAGGCACAAGTAGGGAAAACACTGCCAGCTGATTGGATGAGCCAAGTGTTGTCATATAAAGAGGCGCGTTCCCATTGGACGATGCTCATCCTTCTTTGATCCTTGGCAATGCTGAGGAGTTCTTAAGATTCAAGACATGGGAAGGCGTATTGGTGGGAGGATGTTTTATGGAGGAGAGGGGAGGAAGCTGTAGAGAAAGACAGTAAAAATGGAGGAAAGAGTGAAAAAGTAGGACACTTTTGTTCTGTTTGCGACATCAGTTAAGAATATAGTCTTTTCATTGTAGCAGACGTCAAAGGCAGCTACAGTCGGCTGGTTGCTGCAGAGAGTAATTCACGCCCTCATAGAGGAGCCAAAAGCTGATGATAGAAGAGAAGTCTTAAGTGGTGCTTTATGATATATGATAGCAGACTCAGCAGTTCACAAGCAGACTCTCTTTTATAATGAACCGGTCCAGATTGACTGATAAGTAGTGATATTACCATATGACTTAATAGCTCGCAGCATTTAATCTCAGAAATGTGCAAACCTGCTGCACATTGTTCAGTATGTCTGAAGCTCCACTTTGGTGTGTTAAGCATGTAGCTATTCTGACTACAAGACAAAAAAAGCCGTAAAACTGACAAAGCCATAGATACAGTGTTTGCACTTGGCAGATATGTTCTGAGTAGCCACAGACGCCGCAATAAATTTCAGACTTGTTTACAATCTGGTCGGCCAGTCTTCGGCTCCAACAAGCATGAGAGCAGTAATGAACATCAGCCAATGAAACTGCAAAAGAAAAGAGTGTGAGAGGAGGACAAGACAGTGGCAAGCAAAGCCAAAAAACATCAAAGTGCCTCTGCCCCCAACCACTGTCTCATCAATAATGTTTGCTTCTTTTTATTCTCTATCTGTTGAGAGAAAGTTCAGTATGAAACAATCACAAACTTCTCTGTTGTTTATTGACAGACCTAAGACTTGCCTTTCAAGTAGTTTGTGTGTTTGTTTGATAACAGAATTTGGAAAACTTTCAGTTGGCAAGGACAGTAACCTAACTGACATGCAATACCAGGTCTGTGTTTGGTTAAAATAGCGTTTTGTATCGATTCAGTGGTTTGTGACACAAACTAAACACAACAGAACAGACTTGCAACCAACCTACAAAAGCGTGTGCCTTGCGGAACGTCCCTAGACAGGTTGAAGACACGGCTGACATATAAACCAATGACGTGTTGTGTCACATCTTGCACGCCCCCAAACTGTTGCACTTTTCCTAAAAATAGAGAGACTCTCTCTTAATGCAGCAAGCTGCCCCGCAGGGTATTTAAAAAGAAAGGGTCAAATCTGTGACACCAATGTCATATTTCATTATGACCAACAATCGTATCCTGTTGGACCACATTAGGTCACATAAGGAACCAAGAAATGTCAGAGGCATGGTCTGGCATGCAGTGCGCCACCAGTCCCAGTTGGCAGGGAACGTTCTCAAAACCTTGACTAACATTCTCTAAAAATATGAAAAAATTGCAGAAATGTTAGAACATTTTTATCATAATGTATAGTATAATAAAAAAAATCTTAAGTTGTAGTGAAACTTTTTTAAAAGGTTAATGAGTTAAAAATGCTTGAACCATATAACCAATAATATATATTGTTTTATAACCCATAATGTTAATTTATAAGCAATAATGTTAAGAACAGTGTCTAAAACACTGGACTTTTTAAATGTTTTTTGTCACTTAATAAAAAAATTAAGTACATTATAATTTTGGGTTTATACAACCTAAAACTGCTAGCTAGGGTTAGCTTTTTTTTGCATGATTTTTGCCTATATGCAGGAACAATTTAAAACTAGTCCTGTTAATTTGCAATCCTGTTTTTTCCACTTTTCCTGTTGTTTGCTGTATGTTCTCTTCTATTATCAACACAATGACAAAAACCTTAAAAATTCCATGTGGCAATTCAGAGTATGTCTTTAAAGTACATTTGTGAGAAACACATGCTTTAATCCTTACTCCTAACCTATTCATTTTTTGTGATTTATTTTCTTTATGCTCTTAGTGAAGTTTCACTATTTACATAAACCGTGACTTCTAAGAAGTATTAAAAATGCAGTTACACTTTTATCAATAAGTTGCTTTTACTGCATGTACATTGGTCACAATAGTCACCAAAGAATGTTTGTGTTTGACAGTGTCAAGGTTACTGCACAAACAAGTCAGGCATTTCAACACCACTTACTGTGATGTTGTTCAAGGTCGACATTTACTGCACAGAGAACAGACACTGGGCAGTCGAGAGCCGTAACGCATCCCACAACGCTAAAATGAAGATGCTTTTGGGAGGCTCACAGTAAGCAAACAGAGTGAGAGACAGACAGAGAAGAAAACACAGATGGGCTCAGGCAGACGGCGAGATGAAAAGGTAGCCTCCACACCTGTTTTCCGCCAACCTAAAAAAGAAAAGAGAAATCCTGGCGTACACCTGCACAGCCCTTGATATTTTCACGTAGCCCATGTGATTCGCATAAGCACTTCATTTTTCCCCAGATATTCTTCAAGTTAACGACTCCATAATTACCCCACACAAAACTCCACAGAAGCATCCAGCAGGCTGAAGCTGTGTGCTGCTTTGAACTTATCACTTACAGGTGTTATCAAGGGAACATGCCGCGGCCCACTCCGTTTCTCTCTGATTTATCTGCACACCACAGGTGCTCAGTCACCATGGGAACTACTGCACTTGTGAAGAGGTTACCCAAAAATGATTCGGCCCAGCCAAAATGCAGTCAGCTGTGATCCACCAGTTGCCAGTCAATTGTGACTCTCAGTGCATGCCTGCTAGTACTGAAATTCAGACAGTCTTTTGCTGAGATTTAAATTGTTATGTGGTCTTTATGCCTTTAAAAAGTAGTTTTTAAAGGTACACCTGTTTTGTAACGCAGTACATTACTGTGATAAGCTGTAGCATTCGTTGTGAAAATGTGGTACCACATCTCTGTTGTTATATACAATATATCAGTCTTATTTTTCCATAAAGAATTTTAGAATAAACATCTGGGACAAAGTTGATACTTAATAAAACATCACAGAGATGAGTCACAATACAAATAATACATTTTGTAAACCGTTCAACGTCTTTGTTGCATAATAGGCTGTTTTGTGTTCCTTTCCGTGCGTTTGGGTTTAAAGTCTGTCAGCAAATGGCATTATTCGGTTCATTGTGCTTAGCTAAAAAAGTAGTAGTTTCAGGATGTTTTTAAAGTTACAGTTGATATAAATCAAACACTTTAATTAAGTTTTGAGATCAAAGAATTTGATAGTGGCTGGCAGGAGAATCTTGGCAAAAAAAACATTGTTGTGTTTGGCGTCCTTGTGTGCCACCCGGATGATGCCTGACTTTTGATTTTTTTTTTTTTTCCCCGTTTTGTGCGAGCGGCACAGAAGCACACTCGCTGTCTCCCTCCCTCTGTGCCCACAACCCTCTTTTTCCTTTGTTTGTTATGTTGGCGGACACTGGTACCATAAATCTTCGCAAATGTCACTGACCAACCCAATGCGAACACAGACGCAGCAGGACACCGACCAACAGGATCAAGAGGGAGGAAGACAGAGTTTAGCAGAGGCAATGGATGAGAAGAAAAGGATGGCACTTGTGAAGGGAATAATGGAAAATGAGTGAGAGGGATTGAAAGAGGGATTGTGCAGGAGTTGTGCTGTGTTTGCCTGAGAGGATCAGTCCTGAAGCAGAGCTAGCCACAGCGCTCCAGCTAGAAGCCTTGCCAACACACACACACACACTGTTTGTGTGTGCTGATCTCTCCTGGCTTGCTACAGGTGTCTGCTCTGTGTACATGGCAGATAAAAGAGAGGGTGAGTGTGGCGAGTGATAAATTGCACTTGTTACGGTGTGATTTGTCACTCTCTTTCCCACAGTCTGACCGCGTCCCCTCCCCTCCCTCCATCTTTGAGAACAGTTTAGATTTTCTCTTTTCCCTCCATTCATCTAAAAAAAGCAAAAGCATGTGAAATCACAATCGCATTAGATCTGGAGGGTGTGTGCGTGTGAATTTTGTCCACAGCGGAACCGGATGGTGTTGTGGATTGAGTCAGTCGTCACAGTTCGGTAGGGGTGGGAAACTTTAGGCACCTTGTGGTTTGTTTTCGATTTCGGTTTTAGTTCACACGGTTATTTTAAAATGAATTTTTGAATTTTTTTGCAATAGCATAAGGATGCAAATTCAACCTGTTAATGTGGCTGAAATCCAAATTAACTTAATATTGTGCATAAACTGTGCTAAATATGCTTTAATGTCTTTTGATGGTATATATGATGCTGCAAATGTGGTGTTGTTTCTGTGGCGTTGCACACCAGATGGCACTTATCTGTTAAATCTTGCATATGCTTTTCAGTATAATAATGAATAATTATTTGCGTCGTAATTATGAATAATTTATTCTGATTTTTACGACCAGGAATGATTTGAGAAAGAATTGCATTGGTTTATCAGTTTTTCTCGCCGCGATTGGCTGAGAGCTCTGAAACACAGAGAGCCAAAAGCCCTGATGACACAATCCAACTCTTGCACAGCAGTTCTTTTGACTGTAAGCTGCACATGAATGCGGATGCGAAGGGTGGCAAAATGTCCAGAACATGTCCGCCTGCCTCGCTCCCAATCAAACACTCAGCATGCGCTTGATGGGTTGATCCAGTATCTGAATCTCATTCTATGCTTGTTGTGTCATCACTACACCCAACAATATATGGAGAAAAACACTCATAGACTTTAATTCTGTTCTGTAGTCTATACAGTAGCCATTCCATTTGTTTATGAGGAACCTCAAAGCTGTCCTCCTCATAGTGGCTTGTACAGTTGAAGGTTTATTGGCAAACGTTTCACCAGCCTCTATTTTCTGTGTATTTATTTCCTCTTTCTAAGTTTCCATTTCTGTTCTCTTTTGTGCGCTTGTCATGTTTCTGCAAAGATAACATCAAAGTTTACTTTGTGCAGAATTAGAAAATTCAGAGAACTAACCGAAGCGTCTTCAATGACAAATGTGATTTAGAAAGAAAGATTGTTGTTGTTGTTGTCTGTTAATAGCTCTTCTGTTGAGTTCAAATTAAATATAAAAAAACAGTGGATGTGATGCACTTGGTTTTCATGGAATTTCACAAACAGCAATTTCACCCCATGTAGTAACACACTTTTCCCACTTATGTGTTTGTGTGTGTGCTTGTCCTTCAGGTCGCCCCCTCCCTCCCACGCCTTCATCCAGCCTGCTCCCCCCAGCCCCTCCTCCCCCCTCCGCCCCCTTGCACCAGGCCGCCACCTCCATCAGGGAGTGTCAGATGCCCCTTTTGGACAGCGGCTCTTCCCATGCCATACTGGACCCCCCTCCCGACGACGAGTTCTCTCCCAACTCCTACCTGCTTCGCGCACAGCCCCCCACCACTGGTAAGAGCGTATGACTGCTGCCACTTTCTCTACTGTACAACCGCGGCCCACCATTATCACTCGACCCCTCCCTCCACCTAAACTTCAAAGTTCTCCACTGAACCGGCATGAACATGGCGGCTGCCCTCATCGCTGTTACCTAGATATTAGATTAGGTATTTCATTAAGTAGATTATTATACTAAAAACAATTAAACGTTAGACGATTTGAAACAGTCTCAGTGACATAAGCAATCTAATATTATTTATGTTCATATAACAGAATATTTTTTACTTATATTTGGACCAGTAAGACCAATTTTGTCTTATGAAAAGTATGAAAGCATGACCAGGGGCAAAGGTGTCTACTTGTGTGATTGGCAGGTATTGTTTTCGAGTGCAGATTGCAGTCTTTTATGGGAAAGGAATTTGAGACAATTGCACAGCTCCCATCCTGACACCCTGGGCCCGGCACAGCCGCTTTGTACTCTCTCTCTTTCTCTCTCTCTGTCTTTCACACACTCTTTCTCTACACCCTTACTGTTTAACACTAAGAAGTTAAATTTAATGCAACGCAGGTTAAACCTTGAATTTACCTTAAATATCAACAATAATATACTGTATTAATTTTATAAACTCAAAATAGACTGTAGCAGTAATTTTATGTTTTTCTAAATCATAGATAAACATAGTGTTTTATAAATGGCAGTGTTTATAAATGGCAAATACATTATCTAGTTTATCATTGTATTATGCTCCACACAGTATAAGCAAACATAGGTTTAAATGATTCAAGTCACATGTTTGTAGCCTTCTGATTGTGAGTTTCGCATGCCTGTTGTACAGGAGGTAATGTATAAAATTATTATTCATTTAAAGGCTGTGATTTGACCTTCTCTGTGTGGAACAGAACAACATAATAAGGACCTTGACTTTATTAAAACACATTTCTTAAGAAATTAAATGTGAAAGCTTTTGCTCCGCACCACTGAAAATGAATTTTAACATTTAAAAGTTAGATTGATTGCTGTTTATGCTATAGCCATTATGCGGATATAGAGTCACACTTTTCTCATTGTATTTAGCCTAAATTAAATTTGATGGTCAATTAATGATTTTATTACTTGTATATTAGAACAGACCATGATTAACGAGACATGTTTTTAAATGTATCTGCTGTAAAGCTTTATTTAATTTCGGCGTACCATAATTCTTTATTTTTTCTTGTTTGCTTTGTGCACCCGATGTAATTGCTTTAGGACATAATGCAACAACATCAATCATTCAGAAATAATAATAATTATTTATATACTGAGTTTATTTATATACAATTTTTTCAAAAGCTTAAAGTTGCTTTACATTCAGTGTACAGTAAACACACCAAGAACAGATTTTATGTGTTTTGCATGGCCGTGTTTTGTTTCTTTATTCTCTTTTTAGTAACATCTTTACACAAAGTTTCGAGAAGCAGCCATTTCTGCATTGAAAATCACGTTTTCATCATGACATCCATACAGCCGTATCTGTAACAAAAAAGTGCACATTTGTTTTTTACAAGTGCGGTGTTTAGCATAAATAAAATCTAGCTTTCTTGTTGTATTTTTTAAATTTGTAAATGTGGTAATTTTTCATATTTTCATCTTTTTTTTACATATTTAAATATTTTTACATTACCATTTTTCAAAATCATAGATCAATGTATATATAGCAGTGTATATTTTTGAAGCCCTTTTCACTCAAAACATTTTTAATGTCATTTTACACGTTTTTGTGTAACCTAGTGTACGCTTATCTGTTTTGGAGCGCAACTGGCCCCCAGAGCAGTTATCAAAAATTTAGCAAATTATTTAAAATAACACTTTATAATTAAATTCAAATCATTGTTACAACTGGGCAGTTAATCAAAGAGCGTGAGATTGTAGTAATTATTTACACAGATATGATTATGCCCGTCTATTTTTTATTTATTTTTAACCAGAAAATCAAGTTGATTTCTTATCAGTATAATTTGTTGGATGAGCTTGACAAATATATATTTGTTCAATGCTTTTTCTTGTTTATACAAAATCCAAGCTGATATCAAATCACCAGAGAGAGATTCTGGGTTTTGCAGTTTTATAGAGGGTTTGGCGATTCTAGTTTTGCTATTTTAACATCAAGCGTCTTTTTAGGTTAAGAGTGTTAATTAACTGGGAGGCTTTCCACACTCTTTAAAAAACATTTAGAATGAAAAATCCTCTGCTGATTGATAAAAATATGATTGATGTATCAAAGCGAGGAAAAAAAGCAAGATAAAAACAAAAAACTGAAAGCAATCGTATGGTATGTGATGCATCTTTGTAAAATAGGTCATGATTCTATAAAAGTGTAATTAGAGGCGTATTTTTATGGTAAGAAAAGCTGTGATTATATTTCACAGATATTTGCCTTTTATGTTCAGTAATCTTTCATAATGAAGGTTCATTACATTGCACCAGGCAGTCATTTTGTTTCTCTGTGAATGTCAAATACTTGCAGATGTTTAATATAAAGATGGTGATGCAGAAATGTTATATTACAGTTGTGAAATATACATCACAGTCAGCTCTGAGAATGCATGAATTTGCACCGCTTATGTCATCAGTGTATTAAAACTGCATCATCACTTTTATTTTGAACATTTATTTTTAACGTAGACACTGTATACAAATTTTGGAAGACATGAAAGCTAAAATGATTTTTATATGATTTTTTAATTGACTGTATAATAAAATATTTTGGCCAATAAAAAAGCATTTTCATTATAGTGGCAGTTTCATGCAAACAAGTAAAAGTACTAAGTAAAGTTACTGTTTTTTTTAAGTAAAACCAGACATTACAGTACAGTAGTACAGTAGTGATAAATAACTGTGGTTCTTTTTGAACAGAAAAGCAACATAGTTTTAAGGTAAAAAACACTATATTGGCCTACTCAAGTTAGAAGTTAGCTAATCTTGGTTTATACCAATATGTTCTTTACATAACACAAAATTCTGTTTAGTATTCAAAAACAGAAAAAAGCCTCCTGGTATTTTCTAACCCCAAAGCTACAGGAAGTCAGTGAGTCACACAGTGTGAACGCAGCTATGACGGACAAGCTGTTGAACATACAGAACAGGGCCGAGGTGGCAGCAGTGCTCTGCAGGCCTGTCCCTCCCACCCCTGTAGAGTCATTGGTATGCACTGATGTTGTTCTCCTCCATGTGCATGTGTGTGATTATGCTGCAGCGAGACGGGCTCCGCTCGAGCCTCGCGGTCTCACAGGTGTCATCCGCACGGACGAGGTGTTCACGCGAACCAGAGCCTAACACGCGTCCTGTCAGTTCTCTCCCTCCTGCTCTCCCTCAGCTGTTCCCTCAATCTCCCTCCACCCGAGAGTTTCTGTTCTTTCCTCTATGTTCTTCTTTTCTCTGTCATCCTCCGCCTGTCGAGTCATCCTGTCTTCACCCAGTTTTCAGCCCTCTGTGCGGCTCGGCACTCACTGCTCCTGGAAAGAGCTTCCCTCTTAGCCTGCTAATGCCGCTAATAAATTATTCATATGTAGTTTCTGTGTTGTTCTGTTCGCTATTTCTGGAGAGTCTTCTCAACTGTGGGAAAAAGCGGTAACACGGAAATTGGCGGTGGTTTGTGTCTGAATGTTTGATCCGGTTTTCGTCTGTGAGATGAATAAAGCGGTTTCATTTGTGTCACTCAAATGTGTGAATAAACAATATATTAGGAGACTTAAACATTAGCTGTATAATGAATGTAATTGTGATGCATTTGTGAATGTGTGGAGGATGCGTCTGGGTCCAATTTGTAATCAGAGTAGGATGTTATTACTCTTTAATTAGTAGCGGCAAGTGTCTGAGACTGACCAAACAATGTGTTTAGAATATTGAGTCTCTCTCTGTTTTACTCTCTCTTACTCTCCTTCTTATACCATCATACACACTTTATTTAGGTAACAGGGCAATACAGTCTCTGGCCTAATATTTTAAGCTGAAGACTTTCCCATCTGTCATTTTTTGTACAACAGATAGTGTGGTTCTCACACGTCAGGTAAATTGAACTACAAATGGCCTCCCTACTCTCTCTAAATCTTAAAATGAGATAAGAGAGAATTTTTACATTGCAGTTGACATTTAAGCTTTCAATCTTTGAAAAAAAAAAGATAATATAAGTATTATACAAATATTTTGGGCAGTCTAGTCAAAATGCTTAATTCTTCAATGTTGGATCAGGATGTGTCCCAAACCGCTCAGGATAAGACAGAACTTGTTTTAAAGTGTTGATATTAGAAAGAATGCAGTGGGGTTAAATTGCATTAATATAGACGAATGGAAATGAGTTACTATATTCAGAATTTGAAGTCCGTTCTACCCATCTTGAAATGTTAGTTTTGCTGTTGTATTGGTTTGTTTTTAAGTGTTAAATAATGTAAA
>JBAJNP010006180.1:0-17220 GCA_036877545.1 Yasuhikotakia modesta | reverse complement strand
CACACACAGTAGTGCACACACACACACACACACACACAGTAGTGCGCGCACACACACACACAGTAGTGTGCACACACTGTAAACACACACCCGGGGCAGTGGGTTAGATAAGGACATATTAGCAGATAAGAGAAAACCATCACACAATTTTTCAAAATGATTACAGCAAGTTTGCAGCATTAGACCAGGCCGGATGTTCGGCTCCATCCATCTCAGATGCCAGTTCATTTCCAGGATGAATAGTGTGATTAGCTCCTCCAATAGTAGCCTTGCATTCGGGACACATGCTTCGTTGCATTGCCCCTCCACAATCACCAATTGCATACACATGACCGTTGGGACATTTGAACCAGTGGCCTCTATTCAAACCAATGGCTTTCAGTATCATCACCCTTTCCTCATTTGTGATGCCCAGACCACTGCGTGGCAGTTTGGGGTCCAGCTCTGCAAACATCCGCTTTACTGAACATTCCAGACTATCAGAGAAAGGCAGAGTGGCCTCCAGGATCTCTCTTAACTGTCTAATTTCTGAGGTGAGTTGGACGTCTAGAACTCTGTACTGAGCCGCATGGCAACGGGCATTAAGCTCAGCCAGATGGGAGAGTCTCTTCAGTTCATTTCGAAGATCTTCCACCTGTTGGTCTGAAAACTTCTGAGATGGATGCATTAGAAATTTCAAGCACTCACCAATCCTCTGTGTGTAGATCTCACTATTGGCTGAGGATGTGTACTCTTTGTGCATCTTTACCAGCTTTGCAAAACTCTCAAGAAAGTTCATCAGGTTCTGAAGTTCCCAAAGGCGCTGGAGAGAAAGGTCAGCTGTGCTGAGCTTTTTACTAACAGAGGCAAACTCTTTAGGGAGGTACTGCTTCAGATTAGTCTTCCTTAAAAGTAGCAAGGTGAGGTCTTTTTGTTGTTGCCTGACAACAGTCGGGAGACCATTTATCTTCTCCTTGACCATCTCAATTGCTGCCAGGCTGCGGTTGATGTGAGTGCCATACCTCAGGTTTCTACGGATAGGAGTACAACACCGGGGGCAGTTCTTGAGTTTGATTGCCCTTTGATCCATATCTTGGTCTTCATCAAGATTCATGTAACGATCCATTCCTGTGCACTCAAACAGGTGATGGCAATCTTCTAGCTGAATAAAACATGCATCTGGGTCATCTTCGTTGCCAAAGAAGATTTCTGTTACTTCATCTGCATGACAGACACGACACTTATCAGGACAAGGGTCTCCACACAGACCTATGCAGGGATGTCCACAGGGCAAGGTTTTGCTACAGGGAAAAGAGCAAGTTGGTCGGTCACAAGGTTCATGACACAGCTTGGTACAGCGGTAATGCAGGCACTGCCATGCACAGGGCTCATTGCAAGGGGTGCACAGTTGACCACAAGTTTTCTTGCAGACACTGTGGACACATTGGTTCTCACAGGGAAAGGAACATGGTGGACAATCTCTTACACACGGCTCTTTACACTCATGAGAACACACAAGGATTTGTTTGCATCTGTGGCCACATCCTTTGTGTAAGCGACCTTGATGACATTCATGGCAAGTTCCTGGGCATGGATGCCCACATTTCAGGGCAGTGCCACATTTAGTTCTGCACTCAGGATCCATCTTGGAATTTCTGAAGATGAAGCATGGTTCTTCTTGGATGTGGCCACATTTGAGCTCCATGGAAGCTTTCACCATGCACCGAGCTGAGCAAAGTTCTCCACACTTTGCTTTGCAAGGGTGTCCACATGTGAGGGTCTTTCTGCAGGGCTCCTGACATACAAAAGTAGCAGGGTCCTGGTAGCAGGGAACCTTCTGATTGTGCAGACATAAAGGTATTATCTTATCTACGAGTATCCGACACTCACCACAGTCCTGGTAACAGCGTTGTGGACATTTGTGCCCAAGTTCACACAGCACCTTAGGGCAGTTCTTGGTGCACTTGTATTCCTTATGGTCAGCATCGTATGGGTGACACATCCGTGTGCACACATGGCCACACTCCAGACGATACTGGCATTCCTGATCGCAGCCTCCCTCAGGGGCACGCCTGAAGTCCTCAGCACAAGACACAAGGGTCTGTTTGTCAGGATGGTTAAAACAGCTCAGCGTCAAAGCATGACCTACTTGACCGGCCTCTCTTAAAGTGTGAATGATGTTGCTCCACAGAGGAACCGAGCCCAGCATGTCCATGTTTCCAATACAGTAGAGACCCATCTTGGCTCGAGACAGTGCTACACAAACACGATTTGGTGTGTTCAGGAAACCGACCCTTCTCTCCAGGTTGCTGCGCACTAGAGACAATATGATGATGTCATTTTCCTCCCCTTGATATTTATCAACAACATGGACCTTGACACCAGAAAACTGGGCAGTAGGCATGAGCTTGCGCAGACAGTGGAGCTGCCCAGTGTATGTGGTGAGAATGGTGATCTGAGAGGGCTTGTAGTCTTGGCACAGCAAGTAGCGGCAAAGAGCGACTACAAAGCGAGCCTCGTGAGTGTTTCTATGGCTCCGCCCATCCCTAATCTCCTCTTCAAGGTGACAGTGATCCACAAAGAAGAGATTCGTCAAAAGCCCCTGCAGATCAAACAGTGCATAGATGACAGTTTTGAGTAAGTTATTATAACTATTTTTAAAAAACTGCAAGCTAAATTATATGCATCTTTCTGAGCTATCATAACCCATAAAAATTAGATTGGGCATAAAAATTGAATGAAAGTGAATAATCAAGCATTTATATCTTGGTAAGGGTTTGTAGTAGAAATAAAATGTCAGAAAGACTACTTAGACTTTTCACTTTAAGGTTAAAAAGTTCAAAATGCGTTTTTGCGGTCAAAGTGACTCAAATGGCAAAGCAGATCACGTATGCAGGTCATTTGCATAATTTAAGACGTGTAATTATATTTTTAATTACTTACTTTAATATTGTGATATTGCATGACAGAGGGGTGATTTTCCAGTTCAGCATAGATGTGAGGAGTCAAGAGTCGAGCGATGCATGGCCGCATACGATGCTACAAACACACACCCAGAGGAAACCAAATAAAGCAACATGGTTTTGTGATGAGGAAGAGAGATGGAATGTCACATGAACTAACCTGGTAGTTGAGGCGAACAAATGGTAGACCCACTTTAATTAGTCTCTCAAACATAGACACTTCCAAATTAAAGTTCCTGGCAAGATCGTACACTGTTGCACTCGGCCTCAGCTGTGCAGGAATAAATGTAAGACACATACGGTACATAATAAAAAAAATGTGTTGACAAATTTATTTACACTGAACGTCTATGGGGCAATTGTTTTACATGCATAAATATTGCAAAAGGTCAACATGTCCCTCAGGTACACTGTCTGGGGTCCAATGAAAAGTGGGGGCACCCAAAATATTTCCCCTGTACTTTTTTGTGGCTATTGTTATCTATAAATGTGTACTGAATTAACTGTGGCAGTCAGCAGGCCAAACGTACCTGTTGGTGATCGCCGATCAGAACGAGGTGTTGACAGGCTGAGCTGAGGGTGGTGATGACGTGAGCCTCCATCACTTCTGCAGCCTCCTCCACTATCACCAGTCTGGGCTTCAGCTCCTGCAGAGCTCGTCTGTATTTAGCTGCCCCTGTAGTTGTCATGCCAATGACAAGAGCTTTCTGCAGAACACACATGTCCTCACGTCGACGGATTTCATTCAGCCGCTCCGCTGCATCCTGAAAGACCTGTTCAGCACGGAGAGCCTTGGCACGGACGTCTCTGCGATAGCGCAAAAGCCAGAGGCTGCAGAAGAACAGACAGATGAGAGCTTACAGCAGTAGCTTCAATGTACAGAAGGTCTCAGGTCAACACAAACTGATGAAAAATACCAGCTGTTAAATTCAGATTATTGGATGTGCTGGAGGCGTGTTTGCAGTTTGTGGGGGAAAAAATAAAAATCTCAGATCACATTCTCCTGTAAACTTAAATACAAGTTGAATTGCCATTAATAAAAATGAAAACAGTTCTGCTTCGGTTCTCTACATTTCTGTATACTCTACTCTATATGCACACATGCAATATTTGCATATTTTAATACCCTGTTGGAAGGGGCAGGAAGTTGTGCAGATAACATTTAAAATATTAGAGAAGGTGTAAGCTCAGTCCCAATCCACTGACCCTAGAACAGCGCTGGTGCAATTCAGAGGAACCAGAGGTGAGAGGCTGCCATCTAGTGGAGAGTCTATCTGCTCAGTGTGTGTGTGTGGGTTCAAATATGTGCTTTGTGGGGAAACAAATGTGTATAAAGGCAGTATATAACAACACACTAGGCTACGTTTTCTTTGTGCTTTAGGTGCTCGGGGATAAAATATACAGTCATTGTGTGTTTGTGCTTTAGGAAATGTTTTACCGATACAATCTCCATCTGTCTTTCAGACCAAAGGTCCACACATTGCTTTCACGTCTCTCCTCTTCCTCACTCATGACTGAAGTCTTCTTCAGCTCATGTTTAACCTTTTGCTTCATTTTTTTCTTCTGGTGGCTTTGCATCTGAAAGCACACATCAACACAAACAGCACAAACCTTCACTGACAGCCAAATTCTACATAAACGAAAGTTCATGCAAAAGCAATATGCATATTGTATAATACACAATATCAGCACCACAGCTCAAGTTCAGCCAAAGTGTTCAGACATAACTGAGGATTTTTAAGGTTTCTTTTATGCTAGTTCCTTTATGCATTTCCTCTATGTTAGTTCTAAATCTCAACCAATCACAACGTAAAAAATGTAAATATGACCTTCTGTGGATGGCACAAGACCATCAAATGTTTCTTCAATCATTGCACTCCGACTTGTGTAAGTGTTCATGTATTGAGCAGGTCATTGCTTTTGAGATCGCAGGATGAGAGGGCAGGATTGTAAGCTTTTATAGATAGGCTGCTATTGCTAGCCTCTTTTATATTCCCCCCATCCTTTAATTGACGATTTAATGCTCAGATTTACCTGCCAGCCCTCTTCATCAGCTTGTCCCTGCGCTGGTGAGCTCTCAGTTTGATTGAGGTTTAAAGACAACATGAGCTCAGCCATAACATCAACATCTGTCTGCTTTCTCTGCTGTCTGCGACTGTTTCTGTCTTCATGTTCCGCATCCACCAGGATCCTCTCAGCCTGTATCAGATCTGCCTCTTCATCAATATCTAAGAGATCCTCATCTTCCTCCTGTGGTCCATCCTCGCCTGCAGCCTCTGAGAGAGAGAGAGAGAGGGAACATACAACACTTTTTGCAGTTACACTGTAAACACTGTATTTGCTGTGGATGTATTTGAGATGTGTGAACACATCTCATTATTGTAAATACAGTGATTGAGTGTGATGCTATCTGTGCAGTCAGTTGGCCTCATCAGAGCCTCACCTGCACCTCCAGTCTGCTGAGACTCCTGCTGCAGCTGAGAGGGTCCGATGGCCAGCCACTCTCTTATGACTGAAGACATCTTCACAGGCCCAAATTCATCCCACATCATCTAACACACAAACACACATCCAAAAGAAAGAACTTTACAAAACACTTAAAGCCTAAAATTAAAACTCTCTACATCAAATGTGAGTTTTAGAAAATGCAATAAGCTCTATAGAAAGAATGATACGTGTCATAGCTGGAAATATCTTTTTGTCAGATTAATAACATGGTGTCAGACTTACTTGTTGTTGATGCAGACTGTCCCAGTGCTGAGGAGACATGAATCTCCTCAGAAAATCTTCTCTGAGGACTCCACGCAAGCTGCATTCCAGCTGAGCAGACTGTCTCTTTAGAAGCTCTTCTGCGTCCTTCATCTGGCTATAGAACTGAGACAGATCAACATATCTTACTAAAACTCAGCACACCATAATGTACAAAAACAGTAAATGGAGAGATGATTTGTATTAGTCGTATCTATTTACAACACGAAAATATAATTAAAAATTTCCTACAAAAAAGACTCACATTCTATGAGGAGTGTTTATGGAGGGCTCACCTCATGGTGGGCTCTCTTGAGGTGTTGTGGCAGATTTTTGCGGAAATTAGCTGCTCTGCTGACCTCTCTCAGCGCAAAACGCTTCAGAATCTCACTGTTACTACGACCACCAACTCTCACAATGCCATCTTTTAAAAACCCATAAATGCCTGTGGTAAAAAAATGTGAACTTATTTTCTTATCTGATGGAGATACAGTTATGGACTTAAGTGTTATTATGATTCCCATATTTTATTTAATCATTGGAACTGTCTGGCTACATGAAAGTAAGCGGGACATGCTCACTGATGTACAAAAATCATTTGTACTGTGGTCCTGAGAATTCAAACATTAATCCTGATTTCAGAGCTGACAAATGTAACCAAAAAGCAAGAGAAGATGTGGGATGTTGAAGTTAGTGTTGTACCTTCCAGAAACTGGTCAAGAGCGTGATTGGTGTAGCAGACCACTAGCATTGGTCCTGACCAAGCCTGATGGTTGTCTAACAGAGCTTGAGCAATCTTCAGTCCAACATATGTCTTTCCTTTAAAGACAAAATTAAACAGGATCTACAAATGAATACTTTTGTAAATAGATATTTTTAACATGGCTAGAAAGAACTTTTCAGAACAAAACCTTCGGAGCCCAGCAGCATTACAGCAATAATACAGTACTTGCTTCTTTCACAAAAGATAATCATTCAGCAAAGGCATGACAGCTGATTCTATGTCTCACCGGTGCCTGGCGGTCCCTGTATGATGGCCAGTTCATTAGTTAGGGCTAGTTTTAATCCCCGAAGCTGACTTTCATCCAGACCCATTGTCTCCTCATCAGGCCAGGCCTCTGGGGTCAGAGGGTTGAAGGAAGAAATCTTTTCCTGCCCTGCTGCCATAATGCTGGACAGATCGTACTTCCTCCCCTCTATCCTAAGGTACGCTGGAGAATAAACCTCAGTATTGCACTCCACTATGTACCTGAAATGGCAAACGTATATATAACTGTACTAAAAGCAAGATTTCATATCCATGTATTTTTCACCAACAATGCATATTACTGCATATCATATATTCACCAATACAAGCTGAACAAACCATAAGTATTAAACTATGGCATGCAACCCATCCTGCAGATTTGCGTTACCTCAAAATCATAGGGCTCATTAAAGAGACATCTGTCATTACTTTTCAAAGCAAACAGACCTACAATATTGCTAGCCGATAAAACATTGAAGACTTACATTGAAGGAGAAACCCTTCAACTAGAGATTTTATAACTATATGTTATTTACCTGGGCTAGTAAGTAACCATCTAGCAACCACCCAGAACACTATAGAATTGTGGTGAGGAGTTTAAAATATGAATTTTATATTCTCTGATGCTAGAATAATTAGCATACCTTTGGAAAGGAAGCTCATTCTCATCTTGCTCTTGAAGACCTTCCAAGACATACCGATAGGCCTCAAAATAAGCAGTGGTCTCCACCATCAGAAAAGAGTCTGAGGGCTCCACTCTTGCCAGAGTGACTCTGCTGTCAGAGGAAAAACAGAGATCGACTAGTCCTTCCTTTAGTAGTTTAGGATCCCGATCATGCACAGTTGCGAAGAGGAAGGTTTCAAAGTTGTCCATGGACAGACAGACAAGAGATCCATAAAGCAGACGTTTAGAATTTTCCCACCGGACAAACTGAAATAAAAAAAGAAGGTAAGAGTTATAGTACAACAAATAAGAAACAATGGTGACAGACGTTACAATAGTCTGTGACTTCAAATGGACAGCCATAGCAACACAGTCCCACCTGAAGAGGTTGAGGATTAAACTGCACTTTGTAGGCAATGCCTGTTGGTGTGCAGAGTGGCACGATCAATCGGGTGTCACGGTAGACTCTGATGTCATCACAATGCCTCTTTTTCAGGGCCATGGCATCACGGTTCTCATTGTGCTCCCTTTGTAGCAGCTCCTTAATTCCCTCTCGCAGTGGCCTCACAAAATCTTCACGGAGAAGACGGAAATGTGTATCAAGATAGATGCGAGGGCTAGGAAAGCTCTGAGTGATTATGTTGGGCCTCAGAAAAGTATTATGATTTGAGTGGAACTCTTCAGATGTTGGATAGATGCTCATTGTTCTGAAGTCTTCTTCCCCAGGTGGAGCATCCTCATTAGCTGCTAGAAAGGAGTACTTATCTGACCGCAAGGTTCCCTCCCTTGACTTCTCCTGGAGATGGTTCACCAAACCTTGAACTCTCTCCAAGTCTTCATCAATGCTGTTGAGAACATCTACGCCAGAAGAACGCAACTGGTTAACAGCTGGTTTCAGAAGAGCCACCAACATGGAGACAGACTGAACAGAGCTATAGGGAAACATGTTGAGAACATCAGAAAGAAGACTGATGATGTTGCTTAAATGCTGGGGATACTGATGCCTGCGAGCTGGCAAGCTGTCTGACATCATTCCAGTCACATAATATGGGAGAATGTTACGAAAAAATGCAGAGTTCTGGACCACATCAGCTAAATGCAGCACTATCTTGCGGTCATTCCTTGACTGAAAAGCTTTGCAGAGAACATGACAAACTAGCTGAACTAGGTCATTTCTCATCATCTTGTCATCAAGCAGATTCTTGAGGCCCAGGCTAGATGAAAGAGTGATGGCCACCTCAGATGCATCCTTGTCCAATAGTCCTTCAAGTGCTTTGTACCCTATTTTACGTAACTCAGGAATGCCATCCATTCCACTTCCTCTTCCACGGCCCCCTGTTCCTCTTTGAGATTCTTTACCACGGGAACTTATCCTGGGTCCAGTACTTCCACTGGCTACTTGATTACGCCTGTTTTCAGGTCCTTTGCTAAAGTACTGCAAGACTGGAGGACAGTATGGGACAAAAGTAGTTTGGCCCCCTGCTGTTACAGCACCTGGCCTAATGCACCTGGTTTTCCCTCCTGGACAATGGCTTAAAGTTTGGTCCCCTTGACTCTCTCCTCTACCTCTTCCTCGCCCGCCTCCTCCAGCACTCTTAGCTCTTGCACCTTGGTGTCTCTCTCCTGGACCATTAATAGTCACACTAGCTTGTTGGTTACTTCTGACTTCTCTCCTCTGTGATCTACCTCTTCCATCTGCACCTTCTCTTCCTCCGTCTCGATTAGGAGAGCTGTTCTCTTGTCTTTGACCAGACTGAGAAGCATCTGTTACACAAAATTGAGATGATATGTATACTGACAGCTGCAAAAAGGGAATGAATTGTAGCAAAAAGAAACAAACAAAACGAACACCTCTTTGTCGCTGCCCACCCCCTCTACCTCTGCCTCGATTCAGAGACCCGATGTTTTGTCTTTGACCAGATCGAGAACCATCTGTTAAACAACATGGAGTTATACAAAATGTACATGGACAGTTTATAATGAAAAGAGAGAAAGAGTAGCAAAAAACAAATGCTGCCCACCTCCTCGTCCTGTTTGCTGTCCTCCTCTTCTTGAATTGAGCATTTTGCAGCTGTTCAGATCACTGTATGCAATAATAATGCAATGCTGTTATTTATCAGCAAAAACCTGTATTAAATGTTTAATGCAATGTATCTACAAATGGAGATAATGTATGTATAGTGTAAGTATGCAGTAATGCAGTTGTGCCAACATATTCATTTGTGTTATTAGACATATTTTAAAAATGTTATCGAATTGGACGATTTTGATCAAATTGAAAGACAAAGCAGCCAATGAGAGTGTAGGACAGAGACAACGTTTAAAAGCTTCTCAGGAAACTGGGAAGTGTCAGGAAAAGACAATCGTGTCAATTCCAAGCCAGACAGTGACTACAGTGAACATGCTAAAACATAACCTAGATATTTTTATATTATTGGTCACAACATAATTCCAAAAGGTGCATTTGCTATTTCATAGTTTCTATGAGTTGATTATTATCTAAAATCTTTTGACTGGTACAGTATACGCATTACATACACATTAAGTATCGCAATAATCAGAACCGTATCATTCAAACCTTTGAGTAATAATGAAAAGACCTTATTCATCATTTATAATTAATAATAAAACTCAGTCAGATCATCTTAACCTTCATCCGATCAGGGAGAGCTTTGGGTTACAGTTCCCCGAGATTCAACACAACACTGGTGTTAAAATCAAACATATAACTACAGTGTTTAGTTATAGATACGCATCACACCGAAGGCCGTTTGTCTTACCCAACACATTTAACAAGGAAGTAACTACATTAAATCAACACGTAGGCTATTGCCGGAAGTGTTTTGACAAGTAAAGCAAGAGTTTTTTAAGAAAACCGGGAGCAAACGACTGCGGTAAAAACGTGACATGTGTTGAAAGTTATCCAGCAGTAACTTACCGATGTCTCTTCTGTCCCTCAGTGGCGAGCGATTCATCCGCCGCTGGGTTTTGTACAGCGACCCGGTTTCGTTTCTCTCGTTTTGAGTCACACGCTTTCGTTTCAGTCTGAACCGAAAGTTACGCGATGAGCAAAGACACGAACAAACTCTCACTCATAATAACAATTACACATTAAAACCCGCTTTACAACAAACCCTGTGTTTATATAAACATGTAAATGATCACGACAACATTATGAAAACTAGCAGACTTCACTACGGATTTCTGTGCAAGTGTTGAATGGTGTTAGGTGCAGATAACAGATGCGTTAAAGGTGTTGATCTTATGTGGAGCTTCAAACAAAACACTTTAAATTTCACTGTACTTTATAAACCATCTATTTTGCAAGTTTGCACAAAATAATACTCACGCTCGGGTGAGTGTCGTTAATGCCTCCTTGACTTCACATGCAGTAGACAAACGAGTTATCTCGTGCCTGACTCGTGTTATCAAATGAGCTCTTCAGCATCTTTGGAAAGTCACGCTGCGTTCTGGTTTGGAGTCTCCCGTCCTCGGATTAAACGCTCACGGTTCGACTCTTAACTAAAGAGCTAATATTAGAGCTGATATTGCTTTAGCCTCTTCTTGTTATTTATCCATTATAGCCCTGTTGCCAGATTTAAAATTATACTAATATAATTACAAATAATATTACGAAGAAGCCGTTTAAATGACTTAGAAATGATTTAGATAATCGGACCTCCTCTTTTGTCCGTGTTCACACACCAGCTTTATTACCACCAACTACAATAACCACAAAATGTCATTAAACAAACCACACAGGATCTTACATTACACAGACACAGAAGCACGAATACAACGCCGTACATAGATACAATCATACCTGAAGCACCGCATTTCAGCGCTGCGTGTGGTGCCGGTGGGGAGACAATATAAAGGGAAGTGTTAAATAAAGGGTTTAATAGCACGTGTCCAGTACTGAGGAAAGCGTCAGCAGTCTTTAGCGGTGCTTATGCTTGTGTGATGCGGCAGACATCGTTCCAGCAGCGGGGATGCTGAACACAAAGCTGCCGGTAGGAGGCACGTGGGTATGACGAGACGCGCAGGGATCTGGAAGGAGTGAATATGTGAAGAAGTGCAGGTTTCATTAGCCAGGTTTCATTAAACACCTTGAGCTTATTCTCATTTTGCGTTTTTCCCCACAAGAGATTTACAAATAATAGCAGTACTGCAAACGTACGCATAAACACAGTAATCCCATAGTATGTGTGTGGTATTACAAACTTCACACCAATGTTTTTATAGTACACGTATAAATGCGATGTTTCAATGTTAAACTTACAGCTTCATTATCTGACTCTGAATCACAGTCTTCTGATATCACCATCTAATCACATCGGTATCTGTGTCAGGTTTGTCTTCACAGATGACAGTAACACTGGCGCAGCTACTGGTGAAGTTTAAGGTTAATCCTGAAGCGTAATGAAAAGCACATGAACTGTTGTTTGCACAGATCTGAGCTCCACATGGCGGTGCGGAACTGCGTCATCAGATCGTCTCATACGTCACACGCCATCCGCAGGCGCGGAGGATAACGAACTTAGTTAATTGCTCGTCTTAAATAAAATAAGTTTCCCCTCCACTGCGTGTAAAACTACCACGACAAAATAATGCTTCTACACGCCTCAAACTTGCCAAGATCTTGGATATATAGTACTTAACATTTGTTAAACAGATCTGATAGGAACATGGCATAACTTTATGTAACACCAGTTTATATACAGCTTTGCCAAAACATTTTGCAACAAGAATTACAAAGCTGTTTGATGCAAAATATTCTGAATTATTAAAAAACAGGCAACACACTGCACAATGGTTTTGTGCATCACCTATAGCCAAATCATTTCTTTTACAAAACGCAGGCACCATTTAAAACAATTGTCAATTAGACACTTTATTTTTTTTTTTAAAGCGACAATACAAAATCAACTTTACACTATACAACATCCTGCAGTCAACCTGTCCTATACAAGGAATATGCATCCCAAAAATCCTTTAGGGTCTGGGTGGACGCATTCCTGGAGGCAGAGGACCTACAGAAAACACAAAATAAAAGTTCACACCATTAAAAAACCTCAAGAACAAAACGGCCAGTTAAGCATAACCAATGCGCAACGATACTAAACCATTTAAAGAAACACATCTTGCCTCTCATTCCTGGAGGCGGCGGCCTCATGCCAGGCGGGGGCATTCCCATGGGAGCACCACGGCCAGGTGGCATTCCCATTGGTGGACCCATGGGTGGACGCATGCCTGGAGGAGGTCCCATCATTCCTGTGGCACAGCAGAAAAACAAAAAGGGTAAGTATGGAGTATAAAACAGGATCAATACACCTGATGGATGGCCATGTGATTCTAAGCTCAGTGTAATCCTGCCACAAAACAAGCAGATTCATCACCAGCATCAGAAAACATTGATGTCATCACAGCTGCGGAATCAGCAGAGCTATTTCAAAGCCACAATGTCACAAACCAATGAAAAGCGATATTTACCAGGGGGGGGGGCTCCTCTGCCCATTGGTGGAGGGGGTGCAGCTCTCCCTGGTGGGTACTGCGTGGGGGCACCAGCTATACTGGCACCCACAGCGGCAGCCGCAACTGTGCCTCGTCCCTGGGGGGTCATGACCTGAGAATGCATGCCATGAAACATTTAACATGGAACAATAGCAGTCTATGCAAAAGGTTGAACTCGGAAACCGGGGCCAAGAAAAAGATTAAAAAAAAGTGTTCCACCTGTTGGGATGGACCACCAACACCTCTCACAGGTCCAGCCAGACCAGCGGGAGCCTGCGCCATTGGTGCTCCAGCTGGTACACCTCTACCTGCAGCCCTGCCAACACCTGGACCCCCAGCCACTCCTGCCAGGGGTACACGGGCAATGCCAGTCTGTAATGAGAAACTATTAGACAATCATAACTTCAAGGGCAAGTTACAAGAAGTGTATGAAACCAACATACATCTTTGGGTGGAGGCCCTTCTACAGTCATAGAAACTAGATTCTCCCCCCTAAGCAAAACAAGACCCAACACTCTCTTCTCCTCACGCTCCGGCTGCTTGGAGTTCTTGGGTCTGTAAAGGAAAATAACCAGAATGATAGGAGATGCATGCACATGTATACAAATTAATTTATAAACACTCAAAACGAGCTACATGTGCAGAATATTTTAGTCTCACTTGATCTTTCTAAACTCATCACAGTCGCACAAAATAAGGTTCATGTGTTTGTCAAAAGCTTTAAAAGTGCCGATGAAGACCCGCCCGTCCTGCAAGATACAGCGCATCCGATAGTCGATGTGCTGCAACATCTTGCTGCTCTTTCCGACCGTCTGAAAACGAAAGCGCACAATTACGGATAAATCATATGAACATGAGATCAGTGCCACATGTGACCCCAGAACAAACCCTTTTTTACTCTAGCAACAGTCAACATGCTAAACCATGTAGATTTTCATTTTAAAATCGTTGTAATATTAGCAACCAAAAGTTAATACTGAAAACTTCACAACGTGATGACGTCAGATGACGCAGGTTTCATTCTACAAACAGCAGCCAGAAACACCATTAACGTGGATCCGCTTATTCCTTCATTCAGACCAGCTGCGGATGACCTTTCTGATTTAAAAGATATTTTAAATTCATCATGCATTTCCCCCTATTTATTGCATTCGCTTTCAGTCGCTTTTCTCTTATATAAACACGCAAACGCTTGTATAGTTTTCGGGATTGCGTATTACGCAGCAGATGAACTGTAAAATCTTTACAAACATATTGCGACCCCCAGCTACGTGAAGTTTAACAGTCTTACCATGATTATTGTCAGAATGACTCCGATTAAAACCAACAACAGCGTTCAAAAGTTGAGCCGCGCAGCTCCGCTGGGTCTCTTTATAAGCGACGAGCCGGAAGTGAGTGCGACACGAACACGGGCCGACCGGAAACCGCGGACACGAACTGAAGGTCCCACACCTACTGATGTTATTCTTTTAGCTCTTATAAAACAAAACGACGACCTGCTGGAAAACATCTAATACGTTTAAAATGCACATTTAATCATTTTTAGTGCGTTTTTGACGGGCAAGCCACATTTTCCCCAAAATGTACACAATTTAATAATTCCAGTACATTTTGTTCAACAGCATAAATCCACAATAACAGCATAGAGGAAAAAACACTAATAACGAACATAAAAACAAGACAAGACACCTTTTGTTTTTATTTCTTCAGTTTAGAATAAAGTGATATATATATACATGTATTGAATATAATTCATATTAATCCAAGCCTATTAAATGTTAATATGGTACAGACCACATTTATTGTTAACAATTTACAGTGTTAAAAGGTCAGCCATCCAATTGGCCTTTAAACATTTACAGCCACAAAACGTTTTAATATTTGACAACTGAGCGGAGCTTTGCCTAGACACGACTCACTGAACTTTATTCTGTCAGTTTATCCTTTCAGTTTAAGCTAAATAAGATTTCAGGAAAATACGTTTTACAGATACTGAACTGTACTTCAGCAGTTAAAGATACCAGTCACATCCAATGACTGTATGATAACAGTGTGGCAGTGAACATCTTAACCTGATAGATCTAATTTAATCTCAAACATGCCCAGCCACTCTCAGACATATTTAAATATATTGTAATTTATGCGCATATCACATGTATAATAACGAATTGCCTCTAATGCCTCTAAATGCCTTTTTAAAAAGTTTTTAAAAAGTTACACAGTTTATGTAGTTTATGTAGTTTTGACCTTATTGAGAACCAGTATTTTATGTGCCTGTTTGAAGAGGCAGAGAACACATCTGGCTTCATGGTACTAAAAGGATATAGGAATAATTACCTAAAGTCCTATTGGACTATTAATATTTTGCATCATTACCTTTTAATTACATGAACAGATTTGCAATAGAAACCTAATGAAGTCATGACGTACTTCCAGGTGTGTGGGGAAATGCAGAGGGCAGTAAAAACTGTGCCTCACATGTACACGCATGTCTGATGGACAGATAATCTGTACAGCTAATCAGTTGTATGGGAGTTATTACATATGTCATTGTTATATATGAGGATCATACAGTTTGCATAGAGTGAGAAAAAAGTCTGACCGCATTTATGTGCATTCATCATTGACTCAAGCAGAGTAACATGAAACAGTAACACAGGAAGTGGATCACTAAAACACAGGAAATGGAAGCCAAAACAAACAGACCACAAAATTAAGCTCTCTTTCCTCTGCATAAAACACTGTTTACCCACGTTTACCTACTTCTGTCCCTGTAGCAGATCTGGGGGTGTCTGGGGTGACTGTGAAAACCGGTTGTGTTGCCATGGAGATGCATCAGCGATGCCATCGCATGTCCGCATCACTCTTGGCCAAAACCTTCCGTTTCTTCAATGGCAAACAGCAACTTCTCTTTTAGCTGCTCACAGCTTTTATAGGGTGGCAAATCCAGATGATTAAAACTTGTGGGAAAAGACAAAGACATACTGCTAACATTTGAAGTCAGAAAGTAAATGTTGAATAAAAAGTCACTAATCAGTTTATTCAATGAATGTGTGACAGCAGGCCTCATCATCATCATCTCTGATCTCATCATGTGTGGCTCCTCGACAGCCAGTTTTCTTTTCCCACTTTCTCAATGCAGAACTTCTGCGGCCTGTTACTTCCTACAGACAGTTAAACACAGCACAGCAGAAAGAACTGGCACTGCACTAAACACAAGTGCTCACCTCTTCTGTTTTACACGTCAGACCCTAACTCTTACCCACGAGGTCAGCAAACCCCCGAATGGAGGTCTGCATGTGCCCGTCACAAACTGCAGCAGACACATGCACTTCTTATTGTCAATCTCTTTCACACACACACCCCCACACACACTCTGAATCAATACTGCATCACCTTCATATTTCAGATTTAATGGCTTTGATGATTTATAATGATGCTGATTCTGACCTGCCAGAACCAGATGATCTGTTAATGTCTGTAGATGGTGTTCCACATTCCTCAATGTTATTACACCTGAAGAAAAACAACAAAATGATTGTCAATGTCTTTCCAAATCATCACATAATACACACCATCCTCATCATCATCACAGACCACATTAAACAGCATTCACTGCTTTAAACTTGATGCAGAGTGACAGAGAGGAAAACTGACTTTTCAAAAGGAAATAACATAACTGATTGATTATGTAGTTAAGGGTAGGGTAGGCAATTTCAGAGAGGCTTGCAATAGCAAACTAACGTGAGAGCAGAGGGCTCTCTAAACAAATGAACTAAACAGAAACATGTTAATGAACATTGTCTTTATAGAAGAGAAGCGACTCACAGAGATGATTTCCCTGTACGAGGGTCAGTGTATGTTGTTGTTCTTACAGTAACAGAACTTTTCTTAACTTAGAAATGTTTACTTTACCCAACTGCTACACTGCCATTTAATTTGGATTCTTCATTTAAAGCAGCATCTGTGATCTGAGAGAATTATATTACAAAAGCTCTGATCTGAGACCAGTTCTAGCATCTTTACACACAATGGCTTTGTGATAGGACCTGAAGCAGCTACCCAATAAAATTTAACAAACATCTAAATAAACAGATAGGACACAACCTCACCTCCTCAGCACAACCTCACCTCCTCAGCACAACCTCACACCTTCAGCACAACCTCACCTCCTCAGCACAACCTCACCTCCTCAGCACAACCTCACACCTTCAGCACAACCAGGTGTTAATGGTGTCATAACGCGTGTTTTTCTCCTAAATTTCGTTCGGTTATCTCATATCTTACCGTTTAACGATCACAGGAAATGTATATAGTCTTTGCTC
>JBAJNP010006179.1:0-26391 GCA_036877545.1 Yasuhikotakia modesta | reverse complement strand
TGTGTGTGTGTGTGTGTTGTTTGTGTGTGTTTGTTATGTCTGTGTGTGTAGAACTGAACATTCTTCATCAGTTACAGACTCTTCATTGTGATGGATGTTTTTCAGACATCACTGGTCACTCAGTGATTAAACTGTTCTGTCACCAGCTCCTGTTACAGTCCAGTCTCACATCTCTATTTTATTGAGAATCTGTTGTTGTCTCTTAATTGCAGCTTTGCAGGGCTAAATAATTACAACAACTGCACTGCAGTCAGATCACATGATCAGATCTAATGTGCCGTATGTGAAACTATGAGTTATAATAGATACATAAGGGAACTATGATTATAAAAAACTATAAAACATATTTATGAGTGATTATTGTATATAGCCACAATCTGCACAAGGGAGTGCAGGAATGTTGTAAACATAAAACTGATTAATGGACCTGAGTGAGTAAATGGCACATCTAACCTGAAGCATGTGTGACGATTCTTCATTTAACATGATATTAAAAGAATTCTTTAAAGCACAATTCTGTCATCAGGTACTGACACTGATGTTGTTCTAAAGCTGCATGTGTCTCTGTGGAGCACAACACATGATGTATGATGTTTAACTCTTCTGTCTGTGCAGAGATAGAAGCTGTGGACCTGTAACTCGTTCTTCAGACGTCACTCATCATAGGTTCTGCCGGCGAGTAACTGACTGTGACACAGAGCAAATGACAACAACATATTCATTTATCTCTTTTCTTTATATTCCTATTCTTACATTATGTCTTACATTACACACACACACACACACACACACACACACACACACACACTCACACACACTGTACCTTTATCTTTATAAAAAAGCTCTATTCATGAGAACTTAAAATCCTTTGAAAATGATATAAAAGGTACAATTAATATTTTGTACCTGTGCTGCTTTCTGAAGTTCTGAAGCTTGTTAGCAAGATTAAAAACTAACTTTAAGAAATGAAAGGTCTTTGTAAAGCACAAACATTCAGACTTCCAGAGAGTTCCAGGAACTTCAAACCCTCGTGGAATGTTAAAGCTCAGGCATGTGTGATTTTATCTCTCCTGTCTGCTGCTCATTATGATGTAAGTGTGAGCAGTGTGGAGGTAATGGCCTGTCTAACCTTCAGCTCAATGCACAGGGCTGGACTCCTGCTGCTTCACTGACATGAGCCAAACACCTCTGTGCTTCCGTCCGGAGAGCTGATCCGACGCTCATTTGTTGATGCGTCCTTGATTTCTGTCAGTGGTGCATCGGAAGCGTGTCAGTCTTCAGTGGCCGACCGAACCCAGAGTCCAATAAACCGTTAACGTGTGCTGCTCAAATCACAGAGCGGCAAAATATATGGAAATGAATGCAAGTGAATGTCCATCCGTCACTGTGAGGCTGAAACTCAACTCACTTTACTCTCTCTCTCTCTGTGCTGGTTCAGCTTTGCTGTGCTGTTATTAGCGTGATGAAACACTCCACAGTTTGAGAAGTTTGGCAGAACCGGTGTGAATGGAACCTAAACCAGAAGTTCTCAGGGTAACAGAAAGTGTATCTGTGTAAAGAGTGCTGGGACTAAATACAGTGACGCTATGCTAGCAATCTGGTTGCATGTCGTGCCACACGTATCCGTTTAAGATACAACTGTGCCCTAATTCTGCTCCCTGTGTAGTGCACTTGGTGACATTTTGGGGTGTAGCAACAGTATCAGATCTGTGGCAACTGTTTAAAATTCCTTAAGCTAATTCATTACAACTAAATCAACATTAAATACCATTTAAATTATCAGCAGCTTTAAGTTTGTCAAGATTCTTTAATCCTGCTAATATATCCATATGTTTCCTGCATTTACAGTGTATGTCTGAGGCACTAAAATAACACATTACCTCAGTGCTGCATTCATTATGAAGCAGACAGAATGAGAGCCTGTCGTGTATCTGCACTGTTAAGGGAGTCCTGTTGCTTCTGCCAGTGTGTTTATAAGTCATGGAACATAAGTTTGAGCTCAGTCGTGGCTTTTCCTAACCAGCGTGAGGTCTCTTTCTCCAGCGCGTCAGAACAAGTGTGTGCTCTCAAACACACGCTCACAGTGAGATTACAGGTCCATGACTTCCTCTGTAGTTCTCCACTCACCCTGAACTCTTATTAGCTTGACAGTGTTTCATTATCTCTCTCAACAGGAGATTTGCTTGCATGCCGTTCAGCCATCTTGATGCGTCTGCACATAGCTGCTTAACTGAAGATGCTCTGCTGTCCACAGGAAGTCTATGCAGGAAAATGATGGATGTTCCATGTGTGTCTGGAGAAACAACGCGTGTAAGTAGTTTCATTATTTTTCCTCATTTTATGTTTTTCCTCATGCTTTTAAATTGTGTCTGAAGTGGGTAAACTTTGGTGCTTGTGTTTGTGTTTGACCAGATAGACATGGTAAGCTATGGCTCAGCCAATGGCGTGAGATTGGGGCGGGACTAGCTGTGAAAACCAGAAGGCTATCCAAAGTGACATAAAAGTCATAAGCAGTCAACAGTATTATTGAGGTTGTTTTCTTCTGGCTGGATCACTGGTTTTGCTAACATTAGCTTTAGTGTATTAGCGTGTAGAGGAGGTGTTTGGAGGGTTTGGAAGTAACTGTAGGTTCTGTTTGCTGCAGAGATGAGTCAGGATGGTGGCTAGATGCCAACAACCAACTAGTTGATTAGTGAGGTCAAGTGCTGAGTTTATCTCACCATTTTCTCTAATATTTGACTGGTGATGCTGAACAGGGATTAATTTAGAAACACAAATTAGGAGCGTGTTAAACCTTTTAAAAGAAGTTGAGTTTCTGAATTCATTCCTCTTGCAGCATTGCCTCAGGAACCATCAAAGAGCTTGTGTAACAAATTCACCGCCTTCTACAATACATCTGAAGACAATTACAGCTGGACTTCAGACTTCCTGCTGTGAGCAATGTGCCTGTTATTATGAATGAACTGTACGTCTGAGATTTTCCTTTTTCAGAGCTATAATAGTTTTGTGCAATAAAAGGTTAGAGCTTCTTAACCTGTTTGTTTGTTGAGAATCTGTCAGTCACCCGGCTAAATTGCTCCCATATATTGTTAAGACAGCAGCTGTCTGGTGAACAGAGGTCCACACTAACCTAATTACATCAGACGTTCTTAAAACTGACGGATCATTCAGACCCGAGATCATTCTGAAAATATGTATGTTCATGTTTATCCTCAGTTTGCTCCAATAATATACAGTTGTGGCATTAATGAGTGATTGATGTGATGGATGTTAGCATTCACTCTGAGATCAGTTTCCCAATTACTCAAGTTACAGCATCTCTGAAGTTTCATATAATCTGTTGTTTTATGTCACAACATATCAATCTTTATGAGATCATTTATATGGATTCAGTTGTGCTACTTGTTTAGACAATGTAGAAACTTTTTCATGTGGTTCCAGTACATGTGAACTTTAGATTTTAGCAGAAGTTTGACTAGTCCAGGAACTACAGTAGCTATATCTGACTATCAGTCGTTCTATGTCATTTATTATAACTATTATGTTTGTGTACTGATGTCACTGATGAAGAGCTACAGTGTGTGTGGAACAGATTTAAACAATCTTCAATTGAAAATGACATTCAGAGGCTGCGTGACTCTAGAACCCAATCAGATTTTACAACAAATAGAAGCTTAATCTCAAAAACGGTTTTATTGTATCAAACACAATTTATTAAAGGCATTAAAAGTTTCCCAGTGTCGACATTATCAATAGTGTCAGTCTGTCAGTTATATGACAAAAGATCATTTAGTGAAAGAAGTTGCTTTGAAGACGTTCTCTCCTGAAATAAATCAGGACAATATATTTTTCTTTCTCTTTCCATTTTTTCAGTGTAAATGTGTTGTAGTCAGTGAGCAGTTTTTCAATTATATCCATCAAAGCACTTATCTTGCCTCCTCTTATTTCTCTTCTCTTTTGTTTTTGTCAGTCAGTCTTAGTGGATGATTCCAGCATTTATTATCTCCCGTGACTTTGATGGTAAAAAATAACACAAAACCGTTTGAGGTCATTTCAGTTGTACGGCTTTCATTAACTTTTTTGACACGTTTACCACTAAATTAGCACGTACAGCTTATTTCTTTGCTTCTTTTAATTAAGAGTGTAAAAATATCAAGCGACGTGTCCTGCTTAATTTAACAGTTTAAGAGTAAATGTGGCAGGAACAAAAGTTTAGTCTTCTGTTTATCCAGTAGGGCTGTTTGTCAGTAAGGCCTCAAACTTCAGCGGCCGGTCAGGCCTTGAGATAAGTCAGCTGTTGGCAGTTTTAGGGCTTATAAATTTTCAGCCCCAAACTCTCTGACACAACATCTGCCAGAGTGTTTATCTGTGATGTGATGAAGTTCCATCTCAACTCTGGCCACAAGTTTGTTTGGAGAAGGACTTGCATTGAAAGAAAGGAACTCTGTCAGCTGTTAGAGCGGGTCTGTTATTCTGTGAGATTGTGTGGCTTCTATTGTTGGGATATTGTAAACAAAATCTGAAACAAATGTGGATTTTTCTACAAATGATTCAAAATCAACCATGAACTGTCTTAAGAAATGAAAATAAGTGTTAGAATGGCCTTCATGGGCCTCAGACATTCTGTAAGGAAAACAAGGACATATTTCTAAAAGAAGAACAGAGGCAGTTAGCTGGCAAAAAGGAACATTTTGAAGCTGTAATTTTTCCAAAAGTGCTGTTATTGACTGAAGCGCTGGCTGAGCGTTAGCACATTACACGGTTTCTTTCTTCTGTTAACTAAAACAGATAAAAGTGCAAAAAATGTTTAAAAAAGGATGCAATCTGTATCGTTTGCCTCTCCGCTGCCATCTCTGTTTAAAACATACAATTGCAGGTTACTTGAAGAGTTATTTTCTGAAATATGACAATTTTAAAATCTAAACAGCTGCTGCAGGAATGAGTTCTGGTTGCTGCAGCATCTACAGAATCTGCCATGTGACGTCTGTGAGTCTTCTCTCTGTTTCTAGATGAAATTATAAATCAAATCATCACTGTTGTGATTCAGGCTCAGAATATTGACCACTGCTCACAACTGATTTATTTATTTTTTTTATTTATTTAAACAGCCTTTTCTGAAGGCAAAATCTGGTAGCTGGATTGACTGATGTTTGGGATGTGGGTGTTTGTTTGGTTTGTCCTCGGCTCTGTTTTTAAAATCTCTTTGACATTTTGCCCATCTTGATGTAAACCAAATCAAAGCTCACTGTCTTTATCTCTGTATATAGTTTGAGATATTTTTAGTCTTATTAATAATAAATAGTTTTTTTGTTCTTTAAAACTGGCATAATGGTACAATCCTTTTACAAATGTTCCAGGTTTGCTTTTTTATTTGTTAGGGCCGATTTTGAAATGTCAAACCCATTTCCTTGATTCTGTGAAGTAAACAATTGATAATTGAAAGTGGATATTTGTAGAAATATTACAATTACATTCTTGCGAAGCTAAAGTGGCTAACCAATCAAAAATAAATGAGACGGGTTATGTTGATTTCTCAACAGAAAGAAAACGTATAAAGAAAAAAACAAGAGGATCTTAAGTGCCGATAAAGCTGGATGTTGTGCAGTTGTGTGTGTCTGTGTGGGTGATTATCTTCATTTACAGTGAGAGATTGTGCTGCTGTATTACATACACCCTGCAGGCCAGTCCAACAAATGTCTGCATGCGTATCGACCTGTAAGCCAATCAGTTCATTGTTTGATCCACCAATCAAATCGATTTAGACCCATCGCAGTTAAAATATGCATTTATTTCCCTGTTCACATCTATATCACCTTGAAGCGGTCTGAACAATCCAATATTTGATCTGGGCTTAGCTGAGAGATTTAATCCCACTGAGTGATGAAAAGGGTTTTTCACCAACTTGCATTTATGCAATTTTGCCTGCGAGTGCAGTTCTCTGGAAATGCTTTTCTTCCATTGCTGCAGTCTGGATTAGACTGTGAATATGTGAAAGGAGCCATTAATACCTCAAAGCAATTGTCACACCCAAGATTTGTGGGTTTGGGTGTTTGTATTTATGTCCTGATCTGTAGGGGTTCGTTTGCTCTGCCTTTGGTGAATTCAGGTACAACAAACCCTTCTCAAATCATCTGGCTGCATTTAAATGCACACATACACACAATGTAGTTTTCAAAACTTTTTGGGTTAAAAACATGCAGCAGAAAAACTGTTTTAATCTCGAGAGATGAATCTTTAGGTTCAGTCATGTGACTTCAGTCATGATTCAGGCAGAAATGAAACAGGACAGCAGTTTTCTACTGCATTAATGAATGTGTGTTTGTGTGCTACAATAGCAGCACATTTACTGTGATCATAACATGGTACAGTGATGATGTCAGATGGTACTTTAATACGGTTATTATTATGCTATTTACTTGGTTTCCTCAAATGTTATGCTTTTTAAATGCTACGGCACGTTTATTTTGCTTATTTAAATTGCAGCGACACACACAGACTCGTATGTTGCTGATTATTCTGCGTGAAACTGTGTGTGTGTGACAGTCAGACACACTTTCTCATTATTCTGATTGGCTAGTGCTGTCTCTGTGTTGAGACAGATTGCCATTATTGAGAATGTCTGTTTATTTCGGAATGTTTACTGATGTACATCAGCAATTTGGAGGACAGACCCACTGCATACAAGCCATTATTCCTCCACACTAACCACTCACCTAACAGGCTGCCAGTCTTTGAACTTATTCCAACAGTCTTGCTTCTTTAAAATTTAAATGAGTCATTAAGCAGGTAATTAATACGGGTGGCCGTGCGACTGATGCTCTGCCTCTGATAAATTGCTGTTTCACAGAAATGGCTGTTGTTGAACAAGCACAGGTAACAAAGCAAAATGTTCAATCACCATCACAGTCAGACCTCCAATGACTCAACATTGATCAATTTGTCACAACTCCTGTGCAGCGCAGGCTGATGAAAGACAAACCTGATTTCTGTCCTGAACTGTCTCAGGGTAGAAGTTTGTTTCTGTGGTGATTTCCTGTTCTTGAGATCAAAAGGGCTCTTGGATAAAACCTTTGGACTGCTGGGAAGTATTATTTTAAAGATTAGGTTTTATAAGCGCTCATTTTTATTATTTAATCTGAATTTGAGGGTTAACTCAGTGCATTTAAATAAAGTAGAGCGTGTTGAGCAGAAATGAGGGTACTTCACTCTTATCGGTAGCTAAAGGCATAATCAATTTATCTCAAATATTTATTAAAAGAACACTCAGGTAAAAGATCTGTCCAAATGTATTAATGTCAGGAGTTTCAGTTCTGAGCTGTGAAGTTATGCAGCCACAGGTTCTGTGTGGATCTTCTGAGAGATCCAAATGTTTGAATCCCAGAAGATCCCCTGTCAGATATCATCTGAGCTGAAGACCATTGCTGTGGTGCCATGTAGTCTGATGTAGCACTTGTGCTTTAATGCTAAGGCTTGATCACTGGTGAAGACTTAATTTGGTTAAAGCTGCTGTTTATCTCAGGTCATTAACAGAGGTGCTATAAGACCAAATGCTCTTATGACTAGTGCAAAGACTTAACAGAAATAAGAGCAAGAAAAAGAGCTTTTATGAGACAAGAGAATGAAACAGGCTGAAGTTTCACTAGTGTCTGTGTCACCATGAAATCACATCTTAGTTTCACTTCCTGCAGTTTTTTGGCATTAGTATTCCTAATGTACCATGACATCTAAAATTATACATGTTTTAAATGTAACTCTGAGTTTGCTGAATTATCTGCCAGACAGAAACAGCCCTGTGTACAAATGATCTTGTGTTAACATCAACATGAATTCAAAAAAGTTTACTTTTGTTTTTGTCTCATTGTTTTTACTGGTGTCCAAACACCTGCTTTCTTCAAAATGAAGAATGATCAATTGGACCAAACAAGGAACATTTGATGACAGATGTTTGGTAGACAGAAATAACAGAAATAGTGATCATTTACATCTTGGTTTCATCAAGTCGTAGTTCTGAGATGTGTTTCAGGTTCACATAAGAGAAGATGGAAAGCTGGAGAATTCTGATCAAAGCCGTTTCACCTGATCTCCCATCCCATAATAATCTCTGTCCATCATCATCAACTCTGGTGAGGAATCAAACTCTTTCACATGGAGTTTGTGTGTGAAGAGTACAGCCGCAGGACCACAGAAGAAAACACAGTTAAAGAGAATCAGTTATTTTTAATAGGGCTTTATTAATAAAAGACATATTCTGTTGATGGACAGCCTTTGATCAAGCTGAGCTGAAACAGAGTATTTCAAAATATTTATAAGGTGCCACAGACTGACCGTCAAATGGTGAACATTTGATCAGACTTAAAAATAGTGTTTAAAACCCGGAGCGGATGTTGGCCGGCTGGACACGGGCCGATTTCTTTAGTCTTAATGTGTTTCTTTATCTCGGTCCTTCCACAGTCAATTAATCTTGGAGTTTGGGACAAGCAGTCTTTAGACTCTTAACCCCGGCCACTTCCTGTGTGAGGCTGATAGGACGTATCTGAGAGAGGTGTCGTCGTGGTGACACCTGCACCTCCAGCGCCCGCCACATAATTATGCAATCCCACCACGACGGAGGACTCGTGTGCCCCGCCGACAGCGAAGGGGCGGTAAATGCAAAACTTGACCTTTCCAAAACGAATCCCTGTGCTGAGAGGCAGGTCTAATATTATTGCCCAGGGAGCGATCATTAGATAAGGTTTAGCCCTTAGACTACGTGATGTGAGTCGGTAGAAGATTCACAGACACGTCATCAACGCGGGAGAAAGATGAAGTGTGTGCATGACTGTGTAAAACAATATAGTTCATATTCAGAGTGTTGCAATTGTGTGAATTTAAACCAGAAGTGAATAAATGCAGATTTTCCAGATGCACATAGATAGTTTTCTGGACTGGAGATAATACGTTCTTTGTTAAACAAGTTCTTTATGGTTGTTGAACTTTACTGGGTTGTAATTGGATCTTTTATTTAGTGAAGAGTTTACAGGCTACAGGCTTTGTAGAGTACAGGTAGAAAGAACGTTTTTAAGACACTCAAACCGTTCTTGAACAGCTAAACTTTATTTTTATTTTGCTGTACCTTCTATTTCATTTTGAAATTAACTTCAGATTCAATTTGAAGACAACACAATGCTACCACTGTTGTCCACTGTTGGTCACAATCTTCTCAGAAGTATTTTAACACATTTTTAGACCTCTACAAAACTCTCCCAAGCAGAAAACATTTTCCTCACTCCTGTTTTTTATTGTTTTTATCAGTTTCTGCTCTCAGTGCGTGTGATTGGACGGTGTCCAGCGGAATGAGGAGACATGGCAGACATTGCTGAGGTGTCAACCTCAGACTGTCTGCTACAGATCCTCATCAGCGTGTCCTGAAGAACATGTTCTTCCACATCATTCAGCAGGACCCGTCAGCCAGGCTCTGGATTTTCTAATGGTTTTCCAGTCTGTGGACTTTTGAAATTCCTTAAAACTTTTCAGTTGTGTTGCTCATAAAATATTTTTTTAAAAAAGCAGAAGTCACTCATTTTATTTTCATGGACTGTTTTATGATTATTAATTGTTTGAATAGATTGTTTGTTGGTATCTCCTAGTCAAAATGTTTAACAACCTCATCTGAGAAATATTCACTGAAGTTTCACTAATTTACATTTCAAACTGTCTGTTAAATCGCTTTTAATGACACTGTTTATTTGTGAGGATTTCAGCTGCTCATGTCTATGTGTCAAAACTACAGGAAGTGATGTCATTCAGGAACGAGTGATGTCATTCAGGAACGAGTGATGTCATTCAGGGATGCATATCTGCCTATCACGTCTCTCTCTCTCTGGGGAGATTAAATGTTTTCTCGAATGCATTTTTAAATGCTTTCCCCTCGTCTCAGCTGTGTGAAGTGTTCTTGGTGGCCAGTCCCAGTGAAACCTGCCTGATGCATCTTCACTGCGTCTGTGGGTGAGATGTGAGGTAAAAAAGCACGTTTTTGTTCCTTAGGGATTCACCAAGATGTTTCTTAATCTCAGTGAGTGAGCGCAGAGCAACCGATGTCCTGCTTTCGTTTTTCACAGGCAGATCTGATGTGACACATGCTGGTCATTTCTGGAGTTTGTGCACAGGGAGAAAACCGTGAGTCAAGCAATTACTGTCAGTCTGGAGCAGAATTAAAGACAGAAGCGTGTTGAGGTAACTGCACACAGCCATGAAAACTCTCTTGCATTTAAATTTATTATCAGGGACAGACGCTCAAGGACAAAAATGCTTTTTTGTAAAACTCATCCCAACTTGCCTTGTAGATTAGTGAAGTCTCAAATGAACTCTGTAAGACACGCATCACTTATGAGCTAAAACGTGTGGAACAAATATGCAAGAAATGTTTTTGGCAATAAAAGGCACCGAATTGCCCCAACGATACATAAATATGTAAATCTCACAAAAACATGTCCAGCTTCCTATTTACCCCAAAAGCAAACAATGAAATTTTGTTATCTGAAAATGTATAATTTATATAAATGTTTAAACAAAATATATATAATGTATTTTACTTTCACAATGAAATGATATTATTCTGGGGTTTTGTGAGATTTATTAAATGTTTTCTCAACAGCTGGTCATGTGCCAAAACAAACACGGCTGTTTAATCAAACGCATTCCTGACAAACTCATATTTCTGTCTAAATACATATTTCTTCATTTTACTGCCTTCAAAAGGCAACAATGCAGAACATGAGCAGAACTGGTGACCAGTGCAGAGCTCAGCTTTATCCCACAGCTGTCCCAGCGGACCGCTTCAAATATCAATCCACAAAGCCAGAAATTAAGCTCTTCCTCTTAAATTCAATAAAGCTCAGCAAATGAGACACTCTGCAAATGAAAATACACTATTAGTGGAGAGAAAATAGAGTTCTTTAAACGGAAAAGGAAGCTAATGAAAAGATTAACTGGTTCTGATGCTACGTGAACTGATTTTAATTCGTTTGTCAAAATGGGCCACTCAATAACCCAGAGCGAATAAATGTTACACAGTATGTGAAACTGAATAAATCTATCACTGGAACAATAGCTTGAGCTTTGGTTTGGAGGTGAGGACTTTATAAACAGGGTTTTTAAAAGCAAACAGTCCAAAGTAAAACAACTGACAGGAAACATAATTTCAGACTGTTGCAGAAGTCCTGAGGTTTGAAACTAAGCTGGGCCTGAATGTATCAGATAAAAGCTGAGGTACTGATATTAAACTGCTAAAGATGTGATGTTTCTGCATACCTTTGCTGTGTGGTTTTACACTTTTACTAATGGGTAACTGTGTTTATTGTGTTTGTCTTTGTTAGACAGATTTCTGCTGTTCTTAAAGTCTGACCGAGATACAGCCTAACAGTCTCAGTATTAATACTTTCACCTCATGCCAAAGGTCATATAAGAGATAAAGATGGCTCACGACCCGGCTGTTATCAGGGAATAGCTCACCTCAGAACTGACCAAGCAGAATCAAGTTTTCCAGAGAGCGAACATGATTGTCTCAGCAGCAACATGTTCATCTGAACCTCAGCATCAGAATGTTTCTCAGATCCCTCAGCCGACAGAGGAGTTCATGTCCCAGTCAGTGCTGCCATTGTTACTAACATTTCTCTGGTTTGGTAGGTTGACAGTAAATGACAGAATAAATGATGTGTGTTTAGCTTTATATGAGATGCTGTACATCTCCGCTTCACCTCATTTATTCTTTCTCACAGACTTTTCTCATTTTTTCTTCTGTTTCGTTCAGATTTAGGCTTGGATTTACGATCAAAGAAATAAATGACAAGCAAATGTGAAGTGTAAAACTGTGTCTCAGCAGACGCTTGGAGCTGATTTTGGACAGAGATCACAGACTCAACAGAAGACCCTCAGAGCATGTGTGCGTCCCCCTGCTCTCAACACAACCAGGTTTGTTGGCATAACAATGCAGCTGAACGCAGTGTGTTACTATATTTAGCATTTTCTCCTCTTTCTTCCTATCTTTCACTTCTTTGTGATTTTGTAGCTAAATGCAAATGTTTATATTGTGCTCATCATGAACTACTGCTCAAGAATATAAAAACGTTTCCCAAACGTTTCTAAAATGTAACAAAAACGTTTAAAATGTTATTTTGATGCTTTATAAATGATAGAACCGTGCAGGTTTGTGCTTCACGGTTCTATCATTGCTTAGTTATAGAAACTAACATTTTTAAATTCTGCATGTTTTACGTTCCACTAATTCTTAAGACTAACATTTATATACATATTTCTAAAATAGAATGAAAGACACTGTTAAACAGTTTATGAGTTTGATTAAATTGCTGCTGTAATGTTCATGTTGGACTATTAGCGGTTGCTAAGATAAGCGTTTCTCTAACGTTTGCAGAGTGTTAATGACTGATCCCACACGTTTGTGCTGCAGCCGTGAGTGACACCTCAGATCAGACAGTATTGTAATTTTAATAGTGTGTTAGTCATTATGAGAACTGTTTAACAAGACACATGCTCTCCCAGGACCCAATTACAACATCTGTCTCAACACTTTCCCATTTTCTGCTTAATTTTTAACCAACTGTATCTAATATAAATGAAGAACTGAAGGAACCTTTTCTGTGTGTAACATAATAATTCTCAGCCATAAAATATTACAAACAGTGAATATTGTATGTATGTGGAGAATAACCAAAACACACAGAGAGAGAGAGAGAGAGAGAGAGAGAGAGAGACCCTCTATAACATTCTTTGCTTGTATTGTCCTCCAGTGCAGTAAGATTGATTTTCATCTTAATCAAAGCAGGCAAACAAGGAGTGTGATGCACAGGCCAGAGACCTGCGAGAGAGACACTGGGTACAGGAAGGAATAAAATGAGGGAGGTAGACGAATGCATTGACAGCAAACGAGTGCAGTGATGTATGTGTGTGCACTGATATCATTCAGTCTCACCTGTGCAGTTATGAGCTGCATGCACACGTGTGTTAGTGACACATACAGTCATGTCACACAAACGAGTTTGAACTCATGGCAGAATGTTCTTTATTTAAAGAACAAACTTGCTTTTCAAAAACACTCACAAAATAGTTTTATTTTCTTTAGATATTTATTTTTTGTAAAGACATGTTCTGTCATTAAATTGTTTTTTAAAAAACATGGACAGAATATAACAATTGTTGTGCAATTGTTTATTGACAAAATCTGTTGAATGAACTGTAACAATTTATTCAACAAACTGTAAACACTGAATAAACATGCATTTAAAACAGCTTTCACAGAATCAAAACAGCTTTTCCACAGAAAACCTTACAAAAGAATATTTTACACACCAGCTTTAATATTTAATCTGTAATATTTTTATCAAATGGATTTTTCTCTTTCTCCACGTTATTAAAAGATCATTATTGAAAATGATTAACATGAGAGGAATATACTGGCCACTTTTTCCATGTAATGACATCACACTAGCTCAGATTGTCATTTAACCCCTTCACATCCAAATCAAACAACAACTGAAACACTGTTGTGTGATATAACCGTGTTTCTGTTCTTTATCAGTCATCCTGACAACAGCTGCTGCTTCCAAAAGGTTTGTAATTACACATAAGTGCTTTTTGCCGTTCATCGGTAGCTGTAATTACAGAGAACGGCACCAGGCGTTTTCTGAATTTTTGCCGCCTCTCGTGGTGTTTGATGAAGCCCTGGAGTGAATTGGCACTGAATTAAGTCAAATTACAGCAACTTACTGTTTACAGAACATGATCTCTGCTGAAGCTGGAAAGCTGCTCGCGAGTAAAAACTCAGATGTGAAGGGTTTCATGAATGTGAAGGGTTGTGATAGCAGAACCGGTGTACACACACCTGCTGAGATAACAGCTGCCTGCAACGCGTCAGTCAGCATTCACTCACATCCCCCTGTTTGTCCACTGAGTCTGTGGCAGGATATTCAACTTTACCAGTTGATAAGGATTTAAAAGACAGAAACGGTTAAAGACTAAAGCTAAAATGAAAAATATAATCAGTGTTTTTGGGGGGGTTATTAAACAAACTCTGTCATCTCTGAATGCAGTGATCAGATATTGTTGTACTCAAAATATAAGTGGGCTGATATATTGATTGTGTTTTTGTTGTTTAATAGAAGCATCACAGTGTTTTAGTGAGTCTTCCATCGGTCACGTTTCCATGTAGCATGTTAATGTAGTACAGAAACACTGCAGGCATTTAAAGAGATGGATGCAGTTTACCATGAAAGTGTCAGAACTGTGTGTGTGTGAGTGAGTGATTTATCAGGAAGTGATCCAGACCGGCCTGTGGCAGAAACTTCATCTCTGTTAAGGTATCAGTCTCGATTATTTTGGCTCTTTAAAACCTTATGCAGTCGTTTCCAAACGCATTTCTCTGTCACTTTAATAAAACGCTTTACGGTATATGTTGACAAGTTTGGGCAGCAGCGCTTTTTATCAACATTAATGACTCTTCTTATTACTGTAATACTGATATATCCCATCATGCACTGGGAGGAACCAACCACAAGCATTTCCATGCAGACACGTCGCATTTGCATTTCTGTAATGTTATTTATGACATCAGCAGTGATATTATAAAACACAGTGTGACAGCCATGATGCTGATCGGTTGTGTTTAAAACAGGAAGTTAATTTCCCGCCGCTGACGTGAGGAGGGATTGTGTGGTGGAGATGGTCAGTTCTCTCTAAACAAGCAATGGCTCTGCCATCTTTACATCTCATGATGTTCATCCCCTCCATCTGACGATGCCTCCCTGCACGGCCGTCTGCGAGTGGCTGCGCTGTAATCGCCTGTCAACATGAATCTTATGACCACTGAAAGATATCGGGGAGTGGGCAGTCAGAAATGCCACCTCGAAGGGTTTCCATTAGCGACCGCCTCCTGCCAGCGCAGTGAAAGCATGTTAATGCTAATGCTGTCATCTCTGTCTGACAGACGGCCACTGAGTTTCTCCCTCACTGCAGACCTCAGTCTCTCACTGAAGAGAGACGTGCACATATAAACATACAGCAATGTACTGAAATATAAACTCTCTTTTTATAATATTTTAAGACTTTAAGAAATAACTAAAAGGTAACACAGATATGCTGTCATTATAAAAAAAACAAAACAGCACATTCTAATATGATGCTATGAGCGATGGTGCAATACTTCTGTTAACTTTCTGCTCTTTTATCAGGCGTCACCTCTTAAAATCTACATTAAACGCCTCTTCATTTGATACTGTAGCCCATTTCAACTGGACAAATCAGTTTGGCTGCAGAGTAACTGCAGTGAATGCATCTCATCAATTGATAATTACTTTTAATCTAAGCACAAAAGTAGCACTTTTCTCGCCCACAAATTGCAGCAGACATGCTCCGCTATTCAGTGTCACACTTCCAAAAGGTTTCCACAAAATGGACAGATAATTTCAGGTACTGCAGAGGGAACAATAGACACTGCTGAGGAAAAAGCAGTCTTTGAAAAAAGGTCTCTGTTCTCTGAAGGTAATGCTGATCTCTGTATTAAAGTTAAAGAAGAGACCCCACTGTACAACTGCCTGTTTATGAACGTCAGCCAGTTTAACCTGTCAGTAGAGTTTTCACATTATTGTGTTACTGTTCACACAAACTCTTGAATTTAAATTCAATTGTAAGGATTACTCAAAACTGTTGACTAAGAAAAACTTGTGTTTCAGATTCCAGGTCCAGGTCTTTGTTTACCACAGTGTAAAAATGTACCTCAAACTCAACCATCATAAACACCACCTTCTGAAGAACCTTCTCTGTGACGTCATCCTGAAGTCTCCATCCCTGCTGAAGATCATTGTGTTGATGAGGAGAGAGCTCAGCACAGATAAAGCCACAGGAAGCCCTCAGGACATCTGACAGCTCTGTGGGGTTCTTCCTTACTTGTTTTCTTCTTCTCTGAAAATAATTGAGATCCTTCAGCTCTGGAGGACTCCCTGCATGGCCCCAGCATCCATGAAGGGCCCCTCTGGTCCCCTGAGACACCACAAACCATTTGCTCTTTCTGGTTCCACAGTTAGAACTCTTTCCTGACTCCAACACCAGCCGCCGGTCCAGCTGGGAGCAAACTGAGCACACGAGGTGGACATCTGCAGGACTTTGAGATAGTGGCATCCCCCACTGAAAGCTGAATGTTTGTGAAGCTTCTAGACATGTCAGACATTTTGGGTTCCAATCCTGGACAGATGTACAGCATGAGATGAGTGTTTTAATATCCTAACAAAAACATAACATGTTTTTTATGTATTATTTACTATTTTTATTATTTCCTCTTTTAGTTGATGTTTCATATCAAGTCTTAACTAACTAAACAAAAATGCAATCTAGTTACTTTCATGAATTCATGTAAGTGTTGTACCAAAAATACAAGCTAATACTAATACAGACATCATGTGTGTTTTGTGTTGTTCACTTGTTCATTTGAGCTGCACACTGAGACACATCACAGCTATTCTCTGTGTGATCCACAGAAATCCACAGATTTTACGTTGAATTTGCTGTATTGTTTTGGATCATCCTTCTGAGGAGGTTTAGATGGTGGCGCATTTAAACTGGAACCAAACTCTGATCATGCAGATCGGACCCATTACTGATCTCACTGGGAGAAAGAAATGGTTTCATAATAGCTTTCATGTTTCTTTCTATAGCATCAGTGCTTGTTTAAACACAGCTCCCTCTCACCACAGCGCCCAACCAAACTCAGCTACACCTTCACCTTCCCTGCTGCCCTCAGAAAATAAACTGTTGTCTCATCCTCTTCCTGCTGTGATGTTTGGTGTCTGTTACCTCAGTGAGGTGCAATGACTTCTGTTTGCTAATGCAGTGGTGTAATGCCGTCACACTGGCTGTGTTTGTCTGCTTTCACTCTCTGGATGTATTTATAACTGTTTCCCCTCAGAGATCAAGTCTAACAGACAAACAGCCTGGAGCTCCCAATCCTGTCAAGAAAACACCTCATCGTTTGCCCCGAATCAAAAGACAAAAACAAGATATTCTGCATAAGCCTTTTTAAGACGTTTTATGTGGTGACTTTATTTTTACAGGAGTTCAGCTCAGGTCAGATTTCCTTGTCTTCTGTTCCTTTCCATCCGTTAACATTAAAGCACAATGATCTAAGATGAACGATTAATAGACAATTAACATTAACAGAGAGGTTTGTAAATAAATGACTCTATCTTAGCTAATGTTAATGGACGAAGCATCATTATAGTTTTATTGAAAAAATACATCTGAAAGAAATATTCTTAAATGGTCATTTTGAAAATGTAAAACTTTGACTCAGATGTTAGTTAAGCAGAGATCACCATCGCTTCACTTACTGATAATAATCATTTAAATGAGGAATGACAGTATTTGCACTAAATGAGTTAATGAAATCATTTCCCAGCAGCAGGATTTACACTTCACTGGAGTTATGCTTTGTGGGAAAGGTCACCTCTGCATGGATATCGCTCTTAAAATCACCTCCTGCTCTTTCTGGGAGCGTCACACATCTAAAGCGTGTCTTTAGGCAAGAGCAATCGCTCTGGAGTAATTGATTTCTGCACAGTGTGATAGTGTCTGTTTACCTGCGGTATTTTAGGCAGGCAGCAGAAAATGCCAGAAGACTGTTGTTAAATTGCATCATCTGACCACCAGACACTTTTCTTTTCATCTCGTCCTCTCATCCCTCCTTTGAGACCCCCCCTCTGTTTTTCTTTTTTGTACCATGAGCTCATCTCCGTCTCCTTCACTTCATCAAAGTTTCGTTGTGTCTGTGCTCCTCTGACTCTCTCTCTCTCGTGTTTCTCTCCTTATCTCCTGAAGTTCTCAATTATGCTGGACCACCAGAAATCCAACAAAAACCCAACAAAAAATCCAACAAAAACCTTGACATCCAGCCTGACGTTGTTTATTATATTTCTGCTCTGTTTACATTCTTCTGTCCCAGTTTAATGTATCACTATTAACTGCTAACATGACAGAATAAATAGTAAATAAATAATTTTGTAAATGTATAACAGCAGGAGTGTTATTTACCCAACTTCATCTAACAGGAAAATGTAGCTAACAATACAATGTTAGAAAAATATAAAAAAAATCTGTTAGAAAAAGTATGAAGGCCACCTATGACAACAAATTCAATCAAATTAACCACTAAGTAGTGAAAAATCATCTAAGACTTTATATGGCTTTACATGCCAAAACAGCCAAAGTTCAAAACAGGACCTCTTTACATAAAGACAATGTATACAGAGCTTGGAGATGCCTCACAGAATGTGACAAAAGGCAGCATGTATCTCTGACATTATCTCTGATCAGAGATCAGTCGCCACCACAGTGTCGGGCACTCGGGGACTGGAAGATTTCACAGTGTCATCCTGCGAGTTTGTGGAACTGGTGTCTGACGAAACACTGAACACAGAGGTAAAAGAACACCAAGTACACAACACTGTGGTCCATTCTGGTCTTCTCACAAGATCACATCACTGTTGTGCTGACCACGTCTGACCACTCTAGTACTGTATCCAGAGGACAAAACACAAATGAGGGCTCTTTATTATCCCGATTTCTTTCAACCAGACAGATTTTTGCTGAGGCATCTTGCTTTCTTCAGAAAAAAACACCAGTAAACTCATGGTTTCTCTGAAGTTTCATAATGGATTTGGACCTTCTACAAAACAGTTTATAAATCATTAGATGTTCAGCTACATCTGAATTTGGCCTGTGACATTTTCCTTCATGAATGTGTTGACTGAAGTCTACAGACCACTAATAGTTCTCAGTGGTCATGGTTTAAGTAATATTTTTCATTTCATTTTCATGTTATAAAACTAAAACTTCATCTCAGAGATAAATAAAGAGTAACAGTGTCAGAAATGAATCACAACATTATGACATTTGATTCAAAGTTAATAAAAATCAAGACACTCTGTGTTGTTTCAAATACATTCATGTCTTTAATTTGTTGAACATAAAATATGAATTCCATTAAAATTATTGGAATTATATCAATACTCCATGATACACACATTTTTCCTCAATCACTTCTCTGTATGAAGAATATTGGCCAGGTTAACATGGTGACATTAAACACAAGCCACTGAACGCCAGTTCCTGTCTGAAGTCTGAGACACAGCTGCTGTGTTTACAAGCAGCAACATAAAATTACAAATTATGACCAGCAGCACAAATTTACAGAGTGTTTTACAAGCTGTGGTGAAACAGCTCAGAGTCAAACGCATCAGGTGTCTACAATAAAACAGCAGGACATGTAAATGTTGTTTTACTGTACATACAGTATTTGAACTTGTACACTTTGACAAATGTGTAAATGCATATGATATAAAGTGTGACTGAGGAGCTCTGTGCTGTCAAAGCAGTTCTGCAGAATTAGATTTAAGGTGAATGTTTCTTGACCGTCCGTGACCTTCACTGCGAAGAGCAGAAGCGTCTGTTTGAATCTCTGGAAGAGAAAGTGATGGAGAGACATGAGAAGATCCTTCTCTAATGTTCCAGATGTTTCACAAGATCTCTGGTAACGAGAAGGAAGTCATTTCATAAGAGCATGAAATTAAAACTCAATTTACATTCTTAACACTGATCCCACCAACACAATTGTTTGTATTCATCATTGTTCAGCCTCTACAGATCTGTGATTTTCTTCATCTGGGTTTATGGGCTATTTCTTAAAGTTGACCAACAGCCAAACAGCTTTGAGTCATTGTTTTATCCACTGTTGTAATGCCTGCAGCGGAAACGTTTTAAAATCTTCTATGAATGAGAACTTGTTATAATCCAATTAATTCCTAATAGACAAAAAGCTTCACAATCACTCAGAAATGTCACATTATGAAAGTGAAATGGGTTTTTGAATGTTGTTTTGAGTACGTGAAGAACACCACACACAGCTAACAGCACGTCACAGCCGCAACGCATCTGATGTTTACAGAAGAGATTTCAGACAATTCTTCTCTGGTTCCTCTCACTGGAGAGACGTTGTATTTCATCACAGCCGCCTGCAGGTCCATCAGCCGCAAGCTCCACACAGTTACTGAAGAACATTCACAGGTAAAATATCACAGCCAGGAGATGTTTAGGTGTCTTCTGAGACACACACAGACTATCACAAAGTCACTGATATGGAATCTGACAGGGTCGTGAGGGGCGGGGCCTCAGATGACACGCCCACAGGTCATTTACTGACAGACTGCAGACAGAAATACAGACACAACTATATTTATTTTAACATACTTCAACACTGAAACATACATGAAGAACACGGATAGCTCACCTGAACAAACTTTATTAGTCCTGAAGGAAATGACGTCTGAGTGCAGCCCAAATCTTCTGTTTTACTGAAGTGACACAGAACTGGTATCTTATTTTTACTTATTTTTATACTTTTGATGACAGAAAGAATGAACAGCTACAAACACAATGATACTGACATTTCCAAAACTGGGCCACATTCATACATGGAACAAACTCAGTTTTTACTGCAATGTGAATAAAAGTGTTTTTCAATAAAAACTTGACCTTTGTGTTATTCATGCATTTGATGTATGTGCCAAAGGATGAGCTAGATTTTCCTGAAGATTCAGTTTCATCTCTGCCAACATGACCTCATTTTATCTTGATGAACTAGAGCATCTTATATGCGTTTAGACCAAGATCATGGTCCAGATCACGTAAACATCATGTGAAGAAGTGGCCTACAACTTACACACCACAACACTCCACTTCCTGTTTGTGATGCTAAGCTAAGTGAAGGTTTACTGGAGTGGAGGTCAGTGGAGAGGAAAAGAGAATTAAAGTTGTGCATCTGCGTTTGAGAAATTATGGGATGTGACTGATTCTATTCAGAGGCAGTTAGCATGTTCAGCGCTTCGCGTGTGAGTGATAGAGACTAACAGCAACACATAATGATGGGTTCACACCCACCTGAGAGTGACTGATGGATCGCTTCAGGTGCTGCGGGATTCACCGAACTGACACACGGCATGCGGCACACGACACGTCAAGAGCAACAAAGAACACGCTAATGAGAAGCATGCGTGCATGTGCAGGTGGGAGGACGCTCTTCATTTCACTCACAATAGACCTGAAACACGCAGGTGTTTGAAAACCAGAGTTTGAAAGTCAGTCAGTTGTAGTGCAGTGCTGCACTACGTCATTTCCTGATGCAATTACAATAGCACGTTTACACAACTGACGCTGCTCACAAATGATTAAGATGCTGTCCACCGTTTGCTCCATGGAAATGATGTACATGTGTGTTTATTTGTGGCCTAGCATCTATTTGTACACTTGCCTCAGATCGTGCTAAAAGATAAACTGTGTATGCAAATAAGCTTTTTTACACTATTTTGATGGTTTCCTCATTCATTTGTCCACAAAGGCTCAAGAATTCTGCTTTTCCTGTCAAACAAAACATAGAGGAGCATTGACAGACTAATGAGGTTTCGAGAGGATTTGTCCAGATCGAACTTCAAATCAACACAAATGACACTTTAGTTACTCCAAATACTCTCAGATCAGGATGAAAAATGCATAAGCCTATGAAATGATCCCATCTCAGAGAGGCTTCATAGTTCATTTCAACGTGTGGAGAATTTAACTTGTGAAAGTTTAAATCATCCAAAAACATTTCAAACCAACTTTCACTGCCAAAATGATACTGAGGGAATTAGGAATGAGTGCGTGAAATGCCACGTCGCAAGGTATTTCTTTAATCCGTTTGTTCCCTCAGAATTCACTCATGGCATTGCTGGCTTTATAAGATGGGCTCCAACATTATTCTACAGGTTCATCATAATAACACTAAAAGCTTCTATTCTTCTGTTCTGACTGTCAGTTAATCAACCTCAAGGCGCTGACAAACTCAGATGGCAAGTTTTCTTTTGTAACAGTCAGCGCATTTAAATAAGCGCCAACCACTGAGTTTAAACTAGGTTAAGTTTATTAATAATTTAAAACCGTGTCCATGTATTTTACTGGATCATTTGATGTTCAGACACGTGCTGCCAGTATATACTGTCAATGCAATGCAAAACTCTGAGGTCAAACTACTGCTAACATCAGACGTACAGTGAGTCAGTGTCAGAGGTCATCACACAAAACTCCCAGGGCAATCCATCCAACGAGAGCCGGCTTCCTGTTTCACTCAGTGTGCTCCACACTGTTTCCTGGGTCAAATGCCATTCATTCAGCATTACAGCCAGCATCCAGAACTCATGTCCCTTAACTCATTTAAATAAAAACAGAACAATTCTTGCACATACTACATTCACTCATAACAATCGCATTATTAAATGACATTATTGCAGCACTACATTATTGACCTGATATTTAATATTTACCTCAAACTAGCGCTGAAGTTTCTCTCAGCTGCTGGTGGACAGTAGAAGACATGATGTTCAGTTACTCAGCAGTCTGTCTTCACCACAGGAAGGTGTTCATCAGGAGATCTGTGGCTCACGGTGAGAATCTGATGTATAGATTCTGTGGAGGGCGTAAGTGTGACAGGAACACAATGGAAAAGCAGCACTTCTATGTACAGTCCTGCCAAACTGTCAGAGAGACGCCTTCATCAACTGGTCTTCACAGCTGCATGTTACAATGAGATCCTGAAACAAACCCACCAGCGGTTCTGAGATCAGAAACCATTGCATTTGCAAATGCACCAGAGGTTTGTAACAGACGGATAAATTGTGTAAATGACACTGTTTGTGTGGCTTAACACCTGTGCTGAATCAGACCATCACATGCTTTGTTTCAGTCACAACACATATTTGGCTTTGCCTTTGTGTTGTTGAAAGACACACAATTTTTGAAGATTGTCATGACAATTGCAAACTTTATGTCAGCTGCACCTGCGAGCAAATCCACTGCAGCTCTGACAGAACATCTCAATCCTGTTATTTTGTCTGCAAACAAAAAGTAAATTGCTTCCACTCAAATGATTTTTAAGCATGACTCTCGAGGAGAGCCGAAAGACAGCTTTAACATCCTCAGGGTTACCTGAGAACATTTATTATACACACTTCTGCAAGTTCACTTAAAAATGCACATAAGGTGGCTGGACAGTTTTAGGGAGTAAATTTCTGTACTTTTATGTGACTGGTTGAGTGTTAGGTGCTGTAGGGCATCTCTAGTGTGAGTTACGCACCAAAAGTTCAAAACTTAAGGTAAAGGTAAATTATCTGTGTCCAAATCTTGCAATCTCAAATAAATAATTGCCAACAGTACAACATTAATCAAAAAAATGCTTCATTTTGCGCTTGTTTAATGTGCCAGTACTAATTGACTGTCACCACTTGAGCTAAGAGATTTTCATGTCAGTTTGAAATCTTTCAGCTTAACCCAAATAAATAAATCTCTTGAGCTGCACGCGACCCTACGAGAACACCAACAGCAACTCACATTTTCTCCAGCACACACGTTCTACACCACCTGCCCCAGTTCCTCACAGCAAAAGACATCTGAAAGGAAACAGTCCACAGACTCAGTGGGATCGTTTTCTGTAGCCTCTCACTCATCTGTGTTTGTGAGAAAGTTTCATCCACACAAAGGCCTCAGTGAGGATCACGTGTCCCTGGCTTTCACGCTTCTCCATTCAGCTGGAATTGGGTTGGAATCTTCATGAAGAATGAGTCTAGTGGAGAGATCCGATTGCTGTCATTCTGTTCCTCGCATCTTAGTCAAATCTTTTTTGGCCTTTTCCTGCAAATGGATGGCTGATGAAATTGCTCTTGAACAAGCAAAAGGAAGCAGTGAAATATTGAGACACCCTGTTCTTTATTATAGCATCAGGGCTTCAAATAAAGATTGAATGCAGTGTTACAGTAGCAGCTCACCAGTGGGTGTTTCTTAAACAAAATAACAGAATAGATGCAGAAACAACCATTAAAACAGGAAAACAAATTTTGCTGCTTGTCTGTTTGAGATTCTCCATTTAAACCCAGAAATGTTGTTCTCACTCACTAGACCAGGTCAGAAGAGCTCAACCTTCACATCTGATGATCTTCTACACCTCACACGTCTTAAAAGCTGTTAAATCATCTGTAGATGAAAAATGATCTGTCACACTTCTCAACAACTGTCTGTTTCTGCCTCAGTAATGCTCTATTCATCACAGTTACTTTGGGTTTTAGTTTCATTCAGATCTAAATGTAAATATTAACAGTCGAGATGGTAGCGATGACTCTTATTTAGCTCATAAATGCTCCAACAAAGATGTGATGATGACTGACTATAGATTACATATAAACCAGTGCACAGAATGACAGCGGCAGACTCACAGCCACCTGTTCAGCGGTTTAATTGCTTTTTGAGTGAAATAGCCACTGCAGCGCATCCTCTCCAACTATTCGCATGCCGGTGGCACAAGCGCTTTTATCCTGGATGTGTCATCGCTGCGATCTGTAATACAGATGCCAGGTCGCTCCTCACCGCAGTCAACTGTGATCAGAGGCATATATTCAGTATATTCAATATTCAGCCCCCCCGCTCCTCCCTCTGCTGAAGTATTACAGCGATGCTATCAGGGCAGTGACTGATTGTCCCAGTTTATCTGATATCAGGGGAAATAGATTATTCCCACACTTCTACAATTGTCTGTGGAGGCCCGTAGCAAGAAAACTCATTCAGCTGATTCTGTAAGATACAGACCCGATGTGGCCGGACGGCCCGCTTTATAGATACCAGATGGGAATTTAAAGAGGAAATTTCCTGCCTCCCAGGATGAAATAAATGCGAGACGGAGAGATTTGTTTTCTGCTATACATCCAGTTGTTTGTCATAGAGAAAGAGAAGCAAATGAAAGACACAACGTCCTCCGAGACAGAGGAGAGTTGCATGCTGGTAGTCTATTTCCCTTCAGCTATTAGACTCTGGCTCATGTTTTGATGCACTTTCAACTAGTCTGACTCACCACAGAGACAATTTCACCTTCTTTTGAACATTAGCAAGGAAGACATGACATTGAGTGACGTCAACAAAGTGATACAATGCAGAACAGAAATGCAAAAATGACAATACAACGAAGAATGTCTACAACCATGTCACAGATGTTCACAGATGAAATCTACATTTTCACTCAGTTCTTTAGTTTAATTAAAAATAAGCTATAAAACATTCTGACTAAACCCTCAAACTTTAAAATGTGGTCATAAATTATTGCCATAAAAATGTTAACATTTTATACATTTAACATTTATCAAATGTTAACATTTTAACATTATAAGCAGACGAAAATGATAATAATGGGAATGCGAGTGAAACAATGTACTTTCAACCGTAGAAATTTCCATTATGCTACATCTGTAAATCACATTACTCTGTCTCAGAAAGCCATTTCATCAACTAAACATCGACCGATTAGCACTTCAGTCTCTGATGGTCATATTTTACATTTACATCCTACATGTCATTTGTTCTTACAGAAATGTGCAAATGACACAGAAAGAGAGAATCTACTGCTCGGACAAGAGAAACGACCCTTTCACTAAATGGAGATTATCTGTGGCCTGTGGGAACAGTTCTGTTCCTACAGAGAGAATGATGTGTGTTGCTGTGTAAGAGTGTGTGAGTGACTGTGTATCGGACAGCAGCCATTTTAATTAATAAAAGCATACCTCTGGACGGCCGCCCAGAACTGAGCTCTCACCCGGTCAATCCCGTCAACGCGCTGCCAGAACTCTGGGGTCAGTCAGTGTGAGGAGAAACGCAGAAGGGCGTTCAGATACTGAGAGCAGAAACAGGATGTAGAAGCACGAGTCGTGTAACGTAACATCTGTAAATCAATTCTCATACATTCAGACTGCAGCCCGACCGGGAGCTAAAACACATCAGCTCATGCATCAAGCTGCTTGTCACAATCAGGGAACATTCTCAGATGTTCTCTAGAAGTTCTCTCAGAGTTATTAAACACAATCTTACTGTATCATTAGCAGAATTTCTTAACGTTATATATCATATGTTATAAATGTTGTCTCCACTGTGTAGATAGATTAAACGCTGGCATGTCTTGGCACCGTACAGACACACATACTGACTGACTTCAGCTCTGATTAAAGAAATAACCAATCTGTGTTAAATGAGATGGTGTTCAGATGCGCTAGAGCCACAATTGTGTAGTAAAGTGCTGTTCATTAGCTCTGTGTGTCATTAACATTCTCTGATAATGTCTTCTGATTACACTCATCTATCCAACGCATCTCACTCATTATTATTATTATCTTTATTTGACACTGTACACTCACACACACACACACACACACACACACACACACACACACACACACACACACACACACACACACACACACACACACACACACACACACACACACACAC
>JBAJNP010006178.1:0-25257 GCA_036877545.1 Yasuhikotakia modesta | reverse complement strand
AATGACCTCAACACTGAATGACCTCACACTGAATTACCTGACACTGAATGACCTCAACACTGAATGACCTCAACACTGAATTACCTGACACTGAATGACCTCAACACTGAATGACCTCAACACTGAATTACCTGACACTGAATGACCTCAACACTGAATGACCTCACACTGAATTACCTCACACTGAATTACCTCACACTGAATTACCTCACACTGAATTACCTGACACTGAATGACCTCAACACTGAATGACCTCACAACAAATGACCTCAACACTGAATTACCTGACACTGAATTACCTCACACTGAATGACCTCACACTGAATTACCTCACACTGAATGACCTCACACTGAATTACCTCACACTGAATGACCTCAACACTGACGTTCTCAGGTAAGTCCAGATCCGGCTGGAATTGTTTCACCATGGCAACCAGAAGATGCAACGTCGCCAACAGATTCCTGTTGTGAATGACTGACAGATGGGGGGGTGGTTTATATGCTCATGAATATTTAAATAGATCACGGAATAGGACTGATCTGATTGGCTCACGTTTGATGCTCCATTTAGCCTTTTCCTCGTTTACCTCCAGGATCTGGTTGAGAGACGCCAGGATCAACTCTAGTTTCCTCAGCTGAGCTTCAGACGTCAGAGCAATTTCCTCCACGTCTACCTGGATACCTGCAAACCTACCTGTGTACCACACACACCGACACACATCACACACACATTTACATACACACACATCACACACACACACCGACATACAGACACACATCACACACATACACACATTAACACCCACACACACATTTACATACACACACACATCATACACACAGTGTCTTTTGTTTTTGGGCTAAACAAGATTCTTACGTAACAAGTGATGAAGGACGAGTCCATCATAAAGGTCTTCCTCCAGCGATCTCACTACAATGTGCTCAACCTTAAGTGTTCTGTTGATCCAGTCCACCAAAACCTGACCCAGAGTGACACCACAGAACCGCAGAGAAGATCAGATCTTTCCCATCATTACTTCTGTCATTCGTAACTTCCTGTACATTACATCAGCATCTCACCTCCTGTAGTTTGTGGAGTTTGGGGTCGTCCAAACTTGATGGTTGGATCATTTTTCTCTCAGCCTCAGTTTGTTCACCGCTGCAGTCGGCCATATTTACTTCTGCTTCAAAACACTGTCATAAATGTGGACTTTAGAAATTGTTCCCCTCAGCAAACATTTGATTCTGCTTCAGTTTAAAAGCAGCTGATGTTGCGTTTCTGTGTCTTTGTGTCCTGTGTGGATATTTTAGGGCCTCATTCAGCTCTGGGTTTTGTTTTACGGACATTTTTATGAAGTTCTGCTGAACCAAACGGACTTCAAACGTCAAAACAGGAGCAGAGAACAGCAGACGTCTGCTATAATCTCACACTACACACAGATTTCTGCCATCACAGCCACCTGCCAACACAGAAACCTGACAACAGATACGCTGCAGAATAGAGAGAGAGAGAGAGAGAGAGAGAGAAAGAGAGAGAGAGAAAGAGAGAGAGAGGGGGGGGTGGAGACTGAGAGATACAGGATGTTATGAAAATGAAATCTCTTTAAAGAAACAATTTAACCAAAAATAAACTGTTATTTACTGTCATTTGATTTCTAACTTGTTTTCTGTTTTACGGCAGAAACGTGTGAGTGTGTTTCTCTGACGCTGTGTTTCTGTCTCTAGTTTCCTGTCATGTTTACAGTGAAACACACAGTTTTACCTCAAACGTTCAGCAAACGTCTGCAGAAATCTTCAGCCTGATGTCTGATTTACTCGATTATACAAGAATTGATCCAGCTCATGAAACCCAGAACACCCAGAACCAGCCTCTCAGAACCAAAGCAGAAGTCAGAGAGACCTGCGTCAAACCCGTCAGGAAGCTGAGAAGAAGCGCTACACGCATCACTTCCTCTTTTATTGAACACAAGCTGACATCAGTGGAGAATAAGAAACACAGACTGACACAAACGGAGCCGGAACAAAGTCTCACACGTGACTCACAAACTCACAGAGACGCTTTGCTTCACAGATTGAGTATTTCTCATTTCTCTCTCTCTCTTTGATCAAATGAACGTCAGAAACCAGAAATAATTTGGGCTGAAGGTTTCCATGGATACGTCCCCATTGAATCCCCCCATTAAACATGAAACGAGTTTGAATCAAACGACTGAAAGATCGTCAAAGAATCTTAAAGAACGACAGACATTGTTTCCATTAAGACTCACTCGTCTGGGCAGTTATATAACCGGGTGTGGTTGCTAGGGTGTTATGAGTGGTTGCTAGGGAGTAGCTATGCTGTTGCTAAGGTGTGTTGTTAAGGTGATTACTTAGTGAAACCCATGATAATCTGGTCTTTAGATGCAGGTCAGAATTATAAACCACAATAATACTGACATAAGCAAACAGCACTTAATATGTTACAGGTAAAAAACATCTTTAGACTCATTTCACTTCAGAAACACAACAGGTGAAACATTTATACTGACTGGGGTTTTATCAGAAATAATTCTGTGTCTGAGGGCATGAGGCCGTGTTCAGAAGATGAACTATTAAAAGACTTCATTCAAAGACGGGAAAGCGTTGTGTCACGTTTATTTGAGATAATTACAGCGTTTCTTTCCTAACAGTTCACAGAATTATCAATCATACCAGAACAAACAGTTTGTCTCCTGAGGGGCGTCTGTGCAGTTCAGAGCAAAAACACAATATTACACAAGCAGCTGTACTGACACGTCATTAAACCAAAATACAGCCTGGATATAAAAGCCACGTTATACAAAATATGTCATTCCTACATACAGTAAAGCAGCAGATGTGTGTATGTGTGTGTGTGTGTGTGTGTGTGTGTGCGTGTGTGTGTGTGTGTGTAACCACACGTCCGTGAGGTTAAAGGTTGGATCTGATGATGGCTGAACACTGAATGTTTCGATGTTAGTCTGAGTTCTTGTAGTTGCTGAAGAGATTGTACAAAACTCTGAGTGTTGACTTCAAATTCAAGTTTACCACATCTACAACACAAAACACAACCGCTGTTACAACACACAGACTGTTTGTCTGTGAAGAAACAATATTTACAGTGAGGGCACAGATGGGAAATACAGTAAAAACATTTGAGTAATTCTGCCATCTAGTGAACAATCTGAGTAACGCAGTACTGCGTTGTGGATTACAGGAGAGGTTATCAGAGATCATGATGTGAGATGGTTCTGTACCTTCCGGTCGTGCTTTGGGTTTCTGTAACCCTCCGTCCTGCATCAGTTCAAAGGCAAACATCACGTTATGTACCTGCAAGACAGAGTGGAGAATCTCTGTCATATCTTACATTATGTCCACAGAACGTTCTCAGCAGAAACACTTAAAACTGAAACATTCAGTAGAGAGTTAAAGAGTTTCATCTCCAGCAGAATTCACAACTGCACCCAAAAACTAATGCAATATAAGACTATCAGACCTCATCAGATTCAGTCAGACTATCAGACTCCATCAGGCCTCATGTCACTCACCTTCTGCTCAAAGTTTTCAGGTGTGAGGTAGAAATTATACAGAGGCACGAAGTAATTTTCCAGCAACCCCATTAATAACACCAGATACACACCATCTGCAAACTACACACACACACACACACACAAGTGTGATGTACAGTACAGTACAGTACAGGTATGATATACAGTAATACAGTACAGGTGTGGTATACAGTACAGGTGATGTTCATACCTGTGTCTCCAGCTCTGTCACCTCCAGATTGAGTTTGTTTAAATGTTTGTTCACAAACGTGATCAGCGACTGCAGGAGTGAAGCGTTTCCATTCATTATAAATCATCTCACAGATCCCAGCTCTAAATCTGAACCGTGTCTCACCGTTTTCACCACATTCAGTTTGTCAGGCGTGTGATCCAGCAGCACGTCAAAGGCGTCGCGTTCTGCCCATCAGTGTCAGACACAAACAGTCAAACAGACACACAAAACAACTACCATGTTAACTAACTAGCTTAACCAACTTAATCTGGCACGACCAGGAAAAACAACATACTGTAGCTTTAAAAAATGTAATCCTTGAAGTAAAAAACCAGCTGTGAAACTCACCGGATCTTCCAGCCATCATTCTGTCAAACAGAGAAGATTTAGTATAAGCCTAACAGTCTGACAAATTTGTGTTTCATTGGCGCAATCTAGTAGCGCAGTGTGTGCCTTACAGACTCACTCTGTGGTGGAGGCTGTGAGTTGTTTGGTCACGTGATTCGTCTGCAAAACTCCCTCTTTCCTCTACAGAACAGAAAACAGCTGTAGACACCTGACATCACGTTTCAAGCTTTCAGTCTAATAAAGCACTCGTACCTTGACCACAATCACCTTTACAGACACGTGCTCAGGTAAACGGATAGGAGCTGTGTAGCAGACGGCCAGCGCTAACAGCAGGAAGACGATGGACACCAGGTTCTTTGAGTGGATGGCTGAGGAACAACGAGATGTTTCAGACTGAGGTCATGAGGAGAATCAGACTGACAGAGATGAGAGCGTGCGATCGCTTACAGTCCACGCTCCACTCCGTCCTCCACTCCAGCGGCCGCAGAACCTCGCTCACCGCTTCCAAAACCGTCTGCAGCTTCTGCTTCTGTCCGATCTCTGACTGCGTCACTTCTGCCACGTTCAGCTTGCGACCCGACAGCTTCTCTGCAGGAACAATTACAGTCAGAACAGAACCGTCATCCAGAACCATCATCTTAGAACCACACACACACAGAAAACGTTTGGACGTATTTTTGTCTCACCAAACAGCTTCTGCAGCACCTGTCCATCATAGAGATCTTCCTCCAGGTCCTTCACGATGATTCTGTCCTCCTCCAGCTCACTGTTGATCCAGTCAATGAGAACCTTACAGGATGAACTACAACATTAGCATGAAACAGTTTTTTTTATCCTGCAGTTACAGCGCATCTCAACTCTAGACCAGCACAACTTACTGCTCAGAACTAACTAGTCTAGTTTATAATCTGTCCTGTTGGGTTTTTTAAACTATTGTTTTTTTTTTTAAATCTATCAGAAGATGTTTGTTTGGTCAGAAAACAGAGTTTTTTACCCTCTGCAGGTCTTTGAAATTGAGGTTTTCTCTGGAGGTGGGGTCCAAAATCATCCTCTCTGCATTTTCCTCTGCAAACATCAAAGTACAAGAAAGTGAAAATTCTTCAAACACACAGATTCAGTTCATCTCTCTCTCTCTCTGTGAGAACTTCTACTGGATAAATCTGTCCAGCTCTCTGACTCAAGAGGATAAAGTTAGTAAGACACATAGAGGAAATGACAAATACACACACACAAAAACTTCTTAATTTGCTATGTTTAAATTCTTCATTTGCTATGTTTAAACCTGACACATGCTGAGAAATTGTTAAAATCTGTGTGATCTAACTTAAGTCTCCATTCGCTCTCAGTTTCGTCTCATCAGTGGGTCAGATAAGTTTGTAATGATCTGACTGAGATGTTTCACTGAGCGCTGACCTCTGCTGGTGAGGATGAACGACATTATAAATTGGAGGAGTGATGCGTTACCCAGCAACATGTCCTCTGGGAAAAGCTCGGAGCCGATGGGAAGCAGAGGAGTGATGATGGCATTCCGGCCCTCGTCCTGAAGATCACTGACTGCAGACACGGAAAAACATGTCATCCGTGAAACATTCCCATCATTTCTCCTCAAACACTGATACAGACATCTGATATATAACCAATAGCAGCTTATTAAGCAACGTCTGCTAGTTTAATTAACTGATTAGTTTTGCAGCAAGTAACTAGATGATCCACGAGTGACAGATAATTAGTTAATTTATAACAGGATGTTTTATCATAAAAAATCCACTTCCTCCTAAATGGAAACTCAGTGATCAGAGTTCGTATCTGAGCAACATCACAACACAACACCACACCCAAACCACACACGCACACACACACACACACTCTCTCTCTCTCACACACACACACACACACTCTCTCTCACACACACACACACACACACTCACTATTAATTTATTACAGCAAATGTGTGTTAATGGAAGGCTTGTGAGCAGTATGTGTCGATCACAATGACCTGATGAAACTTTTATATTTCCTGCATGAACCTTTCAAGAGAGACAAACTGATTCATTTATGAACTGAGACAAACATCTAACAGGACAGTTCCTCTTCCTGCCTGCAGTTCTGCACACGCATGCATGCGTCTCAGTCTGCATTTCCTGCGAGATCACTCTTGCATTTCTCCTCAGGGATGCTGTGAAATCTGTCCTTTACCTCAGAAATACAGTTTCATCTGTATTAACTACAGGACAAAACTTTAAAGAGTTACATTAAAGTTATTTAGTGAAATCAACTGTAAATACTGTAACTAACAATGTTTCATGACTAAAATCAACTGTAAATGCTATCTATTATCTTTAAAACTGTCCAATAATACATACATAATATTACATTTACTGTTTCTGTATATTTGTAACACAGTTTACCTGTAAATACAACGAATATGTTTTAAAAACTAAATATATTTATAATGTAAATGTAAAAATGAATTAATTGCATGAATTATAGATACCATGTTCTCTGTGTTCTCTACCTTGTTTTCTTTTCTTGGTTCCACACAGAAGAGCAGCCATGTCCAGTTAACTGAGTCCCAGTGTCGTCCCTGTGGTCAGAATCAGTGTGTGTGTGTGTGTGTACAGTAAGCCCCCCCCACCCGTCATCATATGTTATTTCTGTCTCCCCCCACTGCTCCTGTTTCACTGAGACGAGACTCAACACTACTGAACTCATTTATTAAAGGCTGCTAACTACACTTTACTGGTGGAACACAACAGATGAGACTAACTAACCAACTAACTAACTAACACTGGCTCAACCAATTTTTACAGAAATGACCAAAATACTCCAGAGGGAGGAACAGAACAGAATATTTTTAGTTTTCAGTTCTTTGCAGGATCAGACGTTCAGATGATGTTAATAGTCTTTATCTGTATAAATCTTTAGGAACATTTGTTCCAGCTTGAGTCTGTTTGGCGTATGATGACAAATTTACAGCATTAACATGTTTTTCAGGAAATGATGAATGAGGTCATTGGTTCAGTTTGTGCTTCTGAGGGAGAATAAATGTTCCTGTAAAAGGTTTTCATTCTGGGAAACCATCAATCAGTGAATGCAGCTCAAAAACACAACAAACATCCCTCAAAATCAATACAAACACACACACACACACACACAGGCTGCTGTAAGTGTGTGTGTGCTCTCAACAGTGTGTGTGTATGTGTGTGTGGCGGCTGGACAAAAGTTATTTACTCACAGCAGATATAAATAACAGCTCAGCTGGGTCAGTGAGAATGAGACTGATCTTTAAAAATAGTGTTTTATAGGAAGTGCAACTGCACCAAACAACCCGAAACACAAAACTGCCCCATGATACAGAGGGACCATCTCTGGTTCCTGCAAGAACCATCCAGTTCATAAAACAACCTGTTAATAGCCTAGAGAACCTTATTCCACTACAAAGAATGTTTTCTAAGGTTCTTTAGATCAGGAAGCATCATTATTTAAGAAGTTACATACAGTCTGTAAATATTCTCTGCATCACATACACTTGTTAATTTATCCATATATTACAGCAGCTGTTTACACAGATGAGATAGACGTGTGTGTGATATAGTGACGTAATGCAGCACCATGGACAGCGGTCTCATCAGACACTGTGACGTGTTAATGATGTCATTTCTCATCCCTGCAGTATTTATGAAGGTAAGTATTAAATTACCTTCCTTTTGCTTCTTTTTGCATCCTATCATTCCTCCCAGTCTCCCCAGCAGCGACTCGTCCCTCCTCCCTCTGGCCGGCGGACCGGGACACTGAACTGAGGTGTGAGGGGGGCGGGGCTCGCAGGGCCGTAAGTCGTTCCTGATGAACCTAAATAATAAAAACACTTTATTTTGCATGTAACGCAATTTAAATGTTTTTACATGTTTACATGATTCATTTAAGTAAATATTTGTTGTTATTATTAAATTACATAAAAAGTATTGTCATATGCAATCTGTTACTTTATTAAAGCTTAGTAAACTTTATACTAAACTATTTAAAACAGATACTGCTTACACAAATGGAGGAGATATTAAAACACAAAACAATACATTATATTACAATATATTATTATTTTAAATAATACTCATATTGTATAATCTATATTAATTCAGTAAACTAAATCAATAAGAGCAGAATACAAAAAAAATGAGTTTATATAAATGGTAAAGCAGTTGTTTTGACTAACCGTCTGTGTGCTGGTGAGATTTTACAGAAAGATCTTCATTGTCACAGCAGCAAAAAAGGAAGTATGACTTATATTTAAAATATGACACACACACGTACACATACATACACACACACACACACACACGTACACATACATACACACACACACACACGTATGCACACACACATGCACATACACACACACATGCACACACACACACACACATGCACATACACACATGCACATACACACGTCAAGAAATAGCCAACTACTAACAAGTAATTGTGTTTTAATGCCATTTACAAATGACAATTATATAGAAAATACAATTTTTCTCACAAACAACAAAGAAAGAGAGATTGTGAGTCTGACATGAGTCCATGTTTCCATCAGCTTTCTGAAACTACACAAACACACACATGAACACAAAAATGACATTGAAGCATTAAATTGTTACACTCTGAGGTCACAAATGAAGCCATACGTTTAGCCGTATAACTATACAAGTACAGGTAACAGGTAGCAGTACCTGCACACAGCAGTAGACGCCATCGTTTCTGCAGCCTGCGTCTCTGTTTCTCCATCATCTCAACATTTACAGGTGTGGAGACCCCCAGAGGCCCGAGGCAGGGGGCAGGGGCTCCAGAGAGGGCAGCAGCTGTCACCCCCAGCAGACCTGTGTCAGAACCCTGGAATCGTGCAGAACGTGATTTAACAGTCATATGTTAAGAGACTTGTGCTCTGATAGATAGAGATGTTTTCCAGGGTCCGTAAACCGAGTCTGACCTGCAATAAAGTGAGTATTCTGCTCTGTGCCAGACCCTGCATCAAACTGATCATGTGACCCCAGACTGGTGGCAGGTGACTCCTCCCCCCAACCCCGGCCACAGCCCCCAGCACCAAGCCGGGGTTAAACTCATAGGCCAGAGGCAGGAGAAGCCCGAGCACAGCCTGCATAAAACCCGCTGTGAAGCCTTCACCCTAGAGACAGGAAGAGGAAGTGACATCATGAAAACTGGTCCTAAAAGACTACATAGAAATCAGACATCAAACCTCAACTCGCACCTCTGTCAGACGCAAGCGCACTTGGTTCAAACACGTCTCATCTTCTAATTCATCACAGATCTGGATGAGGAAGATCTTTCTGTGGGAAAGATGCTCAGATGAGTTTAGAAGTCAAAGTTAGTAAGTGACTTTATCTGGTGAACAATAATGATTAAAACTCACCCATCACTCGTATCAACCGGAGGTTTTTCATTTCCAATAAACACAACCATCACCCTTCAACACAAACACACACGCACACAAACAGTTACATTATCACTAAACAACTTATTATTAATGCTGTCAGTATGGTTTTAAGGCAGTTGTGTCCTACCGTTCAGACAGGTGTGTTAGTGCGTGTTGAAGAACACAACGTACAGACACACTCAGATCAGTCACCGAAACGCACCCATTACACACCTGAAAACACACCACAGATCAACACAAACACACACAAATGCACACAAACTCCAGCCTGTTCATCGTTTCTTTTACCTCTTTCTTCTTCATTTGATCAAGAACTGAAATGATATTTCCAAGCGGCTGCAGATTCTTGTGGTTCGTTTGGAAATCCTCACTATAATAACAAAATCAACAAAGAATAAATGACAAAGTTTGAAAAGCACAATTTATATATGAAAATGGATTTTCATTTCACAACTTTCACCAACCAGATTTTTTGTGCTTCTTCTGCAGCAGTTTGTGAAACTTTCCCCAAACGCTGGCAGCTGTCTGGTAGCAAAACCTCAGCACCAGCGGGCGGCGCCACAACAGTGCGAACAGCAGGCGAGGACCGGGCCGCGGGTTCAGACCACAATATATCATTCTCTGCCTCCGTCTCTGATGGCGGTCTCTCATCCTCTTTCATTTTACTGTCATTCTCGTCCCGTTTGCGACGTTTGGCGGCTGAAGCTGAATTAGTGTCTTTAAGAACGTGACAAAAAACAACAATAAACAACTATATTAATTCATCAAATTATCATTTATCATTTTCATTTAGAAGCGGTTGATTCAGGAACCACCCGCTCATGCGACACAAACAAACACTTTACACACACTCTTAAACCAGGCAGTTAAACACCAGTGAGTAAACAAACACTGACCTGAGTGTTTGAAACAGCTCCAGTATGGTGAATGCGCTTCACGAACGTTCTGAATAGATTCCAGCGCGCTACAAAAAGCAACACAAAGATCTCACACCGTGTACCAACCAGACGTGACACAATCACACAAGCTCAGCCAATGAAACGCATTCACTGCGTGAGTGACAGCTGGTCTCACCTCTCACAGGCGCCACTGAGCTCTGACAACAGAGGAGGCGGATCTCCAAGAAGAGTCTGTACGGTCTGACACACTGATTGGGCGAGAGAAGTCAGGTTGTAGCCGCCCTAAAGAAAAAAAAAGAGAGGATGAAATCAAATGACGACGTACCTCAAACGTGAAGATGACAAGAGCAGGACTTTAAACTGCAAGAGCTTCAGGTAAAATCACCTCAAGCACAACACACAATTTCCCAGAAGCCAGAGGCATCAGAAGCTGCGTGAGATGAGCGAAGATCTCAGGAGTCGCAGCCATTTTCCCCTGAAACACAAAAACCGCAAAAAACACTGAACCTTCAGCTCCAATCAACCTGGGGTGACACACATCTCTTCGGCCAATCACAGAACCCAAGTGCAGATCCCAATCTGAGGTGTTTGATGACACTCTTACCTCCGGGTCTCCAATGGCAGAATCAAAACCGGCAGAAACCAGAACCAGCTCTGGGTCAAACTGAAAGAACATCAGTCAATGACTCAAACTAACTCCATCACTTCCTGTCTGCAGGAAAACTCACACACACACAAACCTCGTAGGCGACCGGCAGGAGCACGTGGAAGAAAGCGGCGAGATAATCGCTGTTGGTCATTCCAACCTGCAGCCAAACAAGAAACAAAACAATCTGATTCACGTACTGAGAGATCACAGCCCCATCTCTCTATACATCACTGATAAAAATATTGCCTTGTTCCAGGGCAGGTTGACGTTAAATCCTGATCCTCTGTCTGATCCCACAGCGGTGTAATCAGACTCGGGAAGATGTGGCCAGAAGGTCTGATGCTCGTATCGATGCCAGGAGAAATACAGCACGCTGAAAAACAAGAGAAGAAATCATACAACGTTCTAACGTCACAAAACGATCTTCAGGAGGTGGAGCTGGAAACAAGCCAGAACACCCCTAGCGATGTCCTTAAAACACATTAGCAACCATCCACAAAACTTTAACATCCAGGGAAGAACCTTTCAAGAACATTTATTATTGTGAAGCGTGAAGATGGCCTGACCTCGGGTCCTCCTGGAAGCAGTACTGGACACCCTGTCCGTGGTGAACGTCCCAGTCCACGATCAGAACCCTGAAGAGAAACACAAGCTGGAGCTGAGACGTCACAGAAAAAGCAGCAGAGCTCAGCATCACACGTGTCTCACAGCAGCAATGATCACTCACCTCTTCAGGCTGTAGCGTTTCTGAGCGTACAGAGCAGCGATGGCCACATTATTAAACACACAGAAACCATTCGCAGCAGAGCGCTGGCTGTGATGGCCTGGAGGCCTGGAGAGAGAGAAATATTGTTACTGTACGCTGGGTTACTGTACGCTTAAATTATTATTTAATTAATCTGATTTTTTTCAGCTTTATATTTTGGGTTGTAATGTTGATGGGTGTCAACATTACAACATGTGTAACGTGGCATGTAAACTGTTTAAATGTTCCACCGCATGTAAACAAACTGTGTTTGGTCTCACCTCACCAGGGCCAAACCATTCCTGACCTCTGACCTCAGAACACTGTCCACCAGCTGCAGCGTCGCGCCCACAGCTAACTGAGCACAGCGATAGATGTTCTGAAACACAAAAATAAGCTGGTGTGTAAAAACAGCACAACAAAGAGAGAGAAGATTATAAAGATGAACAAATTAGCACCTCCACTTCCTGTTTTCAGCACAGAACGTGTTTATTAAACGCTGGACTTACAGGGTGGAAATAAACATCATTGTAGTTCTTAGAAAATGCCATCAGTTCCTCTACGGTCATTTCAGGAGTTTGTTTCACAGCGTGTAGATACTTCTCACTGCAACAAACACAAAACACACACAAGACTGACTCCACATCCCTGGACTGAACCCAAAATCATCCGTACTGTGAATCATAAAACAGCCCCACTAAACATTCACAGAGATTAACTCCTGGTTAAAGTCACACTCAGTACCTGCAGACGTCGGCTGGTATCAGGACTTACAGTCAGTGCAGTAAGTTCATCACTAACCTGTGCACCAGTAAAATCTCCTGCTCAGTGGCCAGTCGAACCGGCAGCCGTGTGCATCTCTGTGTCAGACCATGAGCCCCGAGAGCCTCAAAACACACCGTCAGACGCTCAGGCGTCTCGATCTCACACATCGGACTGGACACAACAGCAGAACTCAGGGTTAGTACAAATCTGACATGAATGTGAGAACAACAGCAAACACACTGACTGTTATACCAGTGACCCTAACAGTACCACACAAGTCATTCATAACACATGTAAATAAGCCAAACATCACATACATAAGCATTTTAACAACTAACATCAACACTGTTAATATCATGAATCAGTGCTTCCCAGTGTTTTAGCCAAACTGTTGAAGTATCAGAACCGTATTCAAAACTATATGCAAACAGTTATGTGACTGAACTGTTATGTCTGTAACAACGATAGTGATTATAAACGATTATAACACAGTTATAACTTGATGCTGACGTTGTTATAAGTTTGTGAACTTACTCTGTCCAGAGGAGCTTGTAACGCGTCATCTCCTCATCAAACACAAGCGCGCATCCTGACGCCATTTCCCCCGCTGCTGATGTCCCGGACAAATGAACAGTTTAATAAAACAAACCTCCCTCATTTATAATAACAACGTTCACGCGTTTCACGCGTTTCATGCGTTTCACGCGTTTTTCTTCTCGGCGTGAGCGACGCGCTCGGTGTCGCGTCATCATGACGTCACCACCCGCACCGGCGAACTGCAGCGCCACAAACGCTATAAAACAAAACATGAAAACGTGAGAAAATCACATTGTAAACTTTACAAAGTGTTTATTTAACTTATTTAACAGACTAACAATCCATTAAACCCACAATCATGGGACTGAACAATAATCAAAAAGGTACAAGCCAGAAAAGATTATATATATATATTTATATATAAGATTGTAAAACAGAAAAAGATTATATAGAGATAGATTATATAGATTAAAATAGATTATAAATAGATATAATAAAATGATAAACGAGTGAATGCAATAAAACTACTTTAATGATAGTTGTATGTAGTTTTATGCGTGTTGTGTTTTACGTATGTTGACATCAAATGAAGTCTAAACAGTTTAAATAAAGTCCGAATCATCAGTTTAAACTTACCAACGTGACTCAAGAACAATAATAATTGTGTTAAACTCTGATTCGTGTTAATAGTGTTTGTTTTAGTCACAGCAGCGGTGGGGACTTTTATTTTGAAAGCGCGAGCGCGCTTCCGGTCGGCGGTCAGGAAGTGGCGATGGTCGTTTGGTGTGTTTGCGGCGTTGTTTACACAGTTTGTGCTGTAGTTTGTTTCTGTCCGCGGCTGACATGAGTGATGTTGTGGAGAAAACTCTCACAGCTCTGCCCGCTTTGTTTGAGTCTCAAACCGGAGCCGCAAAAATCACCACCCGGTTAAAACAGCTGATCAGAGGCATCACTGAGCTCACATCTAAACATGTCAGTTACCACTCGCGCACAACATCATGTGTTAATAACATCTGTGTTTGCTTAACAGTCCTGGACTGAACTACTTCTTTAACCGATCAGCTTAAAGAAACTTAGTTAATGTGTCATTTGTGCATTAAAACACCTCACGTCTGTGTGTGACGTCTGTCCACGTGTATCTAATGTCTTAAGAAGTTATTCATTGTTATTCAGTGGCACCGAAACTCACTGTGTCCTTCAACTCCTCCGTTTCTGCAGGAGGAGGAGAACCTCATCAAACAGGAGCTGTGTGCCATGAAGGAGCAGGTGGCGTCTCCCAGCACCTCCCTGGTAAGTGACGGAGGTCGGCGGCGGCCGCTGGCGCCCACAGGCTGTGACTGAAGCTCCGTGTGTTCACAGAGGCAGATGCGGGAGGTGATGGTGAGGGCCATGTACTGCGAGATGATGGGGTACGACGCCTCCTTCACATACATCCACGCCATCAAACTGGCCCAGCAGGGCGGCGCTCTGGAGAAGAGAGTGGGTACGGTCGCCCCTCACCATCACAGCACTGGTTGTGACTTTATAATGTCACTGGTAGCTAATTCTCTCTGAATGTATCTAAATAATGATAATATCCTGTGTTTTGGCTGTGTGCTGCTCTTCTGTGCTGTTAGGTTATCTTGCGGTGTCACTATTTCTTACTGAGGGTCATGAGCTGTTACTGCTGCTGGTAAACACAGTGTTAAAGGTTAGTGAGTTTATCTATTACACCCTAAAGGTTTATTATTCTTCTGTTGTGGGTTTGTGACTGAACCTCGTCCTCACAGGATCTGCAGAGCTCTAATCTTATAGAGGTGTGTATGGCGCTGACTGTTGTAGCTCAGGTGTTTCCCAAAGACATGATACCTGCTGTTCTTCCCCTGCTGGAGGACAAACTCTCACACCCAAAGTAAGTGTGACAGAGTCCCTCCTGTAGCTGCTGACAGACCAGCGCTGGAGGATGTTTAAATCCGACTCTTCCTCTCTTTAGGGAGATCATTAGGAGAAAAGCCGTCCTGGCGTTGTATAAATTCTACCTTATCGCTCCCAATCAAGTCCAACACATTCACGGCAGGTTCCGGAAAGCTCTGTGTGACAAAGATCCGGGGGTGATGACATCATCGTTACACATTTACCTGCAGCTGATTCAGGTCAGTGATGTTTGTTTGGTTTAGGTATTAGATTTTACTTGTTAACGTTAGTTAACTGTCTGGGTTGACATGAACAATACTGAACAGCATGTGTTAGTCCCAGTTAATGTTTATTTCAGCATTTATGAATCTGTTGTAAAGTGTCCCTGTGTTTAAACTGAGTCTTTCTGTATCAGGAGACTCCAGACGGATATAAGGACCTGACGGGCAGTTTTGTGGCCATCCTGAGGCAGGTTGTGGGAGGAAAACTCCCGATAGATTTTAACTACCATAATGTTCCGTCGCCGTGGTTACAGATCCAGCTGCTTAGGATCCTGTCTTTGCTCGGGAGAGAAGATCAAAGGTACGGATTCAACTTACCTGAAACGTTTTACTAGTTGTACTGTTTACAGGAAGTGCTAAAACAGTGTGTTGTCTTCTGTGTTTTTATAAAGCTAAAACTCAAATATAAAACGTGTTTGTGCTGTTGTAGCACCAGTCAGATGATGTATGATGTTCTGGACGAATCTCTGCGAAGAGCTGAAATGAATCACAACATCACTTACGGTGAGATTATCTGTTCTTAAAGGTCTGATGCGTCATTTGTAAATAAAACCAGTGAACAATATTTCTCTCTTTCAGCAATTCTGTATGAGTGCGTGAAAACCATCTACACAATTTACCCCAAAGCTGATCTGTTAGAAAAAGCTGCCAGATGCATCGGAAATTTTGTCCTGTCTCCCAAAATCAACCTCAAATATCTGGGTAAGATTCCTGCGTTCAGTCTTAGCCGCTGGAGTTTGTTCATTGTAATTCACTGTGATTCCGGTTTAACCGGTTTACGGTAGACTGTGTGTGTGTGTGTTCTGCAGGGTTAAAAGCGCTGACTTATGTTGTTCAACATGACGCTAAGCTAGCTCTGCAGCATCAGGTGACCATCATAGAGTGTCTGGACCACTCAGATTTCAGCATTAAAAGAGAGGTGAGACATTAAATGAACCCACAGACGTGTGTAAACGCAGACGCCTCACACTCAGCGCTGTCTGACTTCTGTCCCAGACGCTGGAGCTGCTGTACAGGATCACAAATGCTCAGAACGTAACGGTGATCGTTCAGAAGATGCTGGACTTCCTGCGTGTGTGTGAAGACGATCACACACTCATCCACCTGGCTGGGAAAGTAGCAGAGCTAGCTGAGAAATATCCTTCACAGCGGTTTCGTGTGAATGACACGGCAGGTTTTCTCAATTGTTCCTCGTTCTTCACACGTTTATGTTCCTATGAGGTTCTGCAGGTTCGCTCCAGATAACCCGTGGTTCATACAGACTATGAGTGACGTGTTCTCTGTAGGAGGAGACCTTCTGCAGCAGGACGTCATGAACAACTTTCTGCGGCTGATAGCTGAGGGTAAACCAGTGTTAACCAGTGTGTTCCTCACCGTTCCTCAAAATAAGACAAAACCAGCATTAATCTGAAACCTCTAAAAGTTACATTTTAGATATGAAGCAACAACAAGAAATCATAAGTGGGTGGGACTTCAGATATTGGTGTGAACCAAGGGGGGGGCAAAGAAGGTTGAGATCCACTGATATAAACCGAAGCTGATGTTGTTCTTTAACTGTTTGTGTCAGGATCAGACTGTAAGCAGGAAGATGACCGGTTGCGGCTGTACGCGGTGGACTCGTATCTGATGCTGCTGAAGGGAAACACTTCTCATCTTCCTCAGAGATTCCTGCAGGTCATGAGCTGGGTGTGTGTCAACCGCTGTCCCCTCACACACACACACACACTCTCACTGCGTCCTCCTTCATCTACTGATACTGTGTCCTTAAAGCGTGTGCTGTTGCTCACTAAAGTTTTGAAGGTCTCATGAAATGAATCTGTGAATGTTCTTCTGGAAATGCTGAAGATGTTCTGTTGGCATCATGCTCAGGTTCTCGGGGAATATTCTCACCTCCAGAAGTCTGTGGACCAGTGTGAGGTCATTCTTCTCCTGAAGAAGCTGATGGATCAGAGAACCGTGAGCTCAGAGACACAGGTCTGGGTTCTGTCCGCCCTCACCAAACTCTGTGAGGAGCAGACGGACCCGGTTCTGGAGCTGGCCGAGAGTCTGTCTTCTTCTCAGGATACGGTTCTACGGCAGAAGGCCCAGGAGCTCTGTCACCTCAGTCTGGACTCAGAGCTGCATGGGTGGGTCCTGCCGCGAGGAGCCGCCTGGGACAGCGTGGAGGTAACATCAGTGTTTGTTCTGATGATCTCATGCCTTCACAAGAACCAAATTTAGAGCTGAAAACAGAGTGAAACAGAAGTCAGTTCTTTTTGCATTCACACTTACAAATGGAGTCAGATCTCATTTAGGTTCGCTTCCAATGTAATCAGGTTTCAGTCCACTTTCCGTTCACACTACTGAGCATTAGCATGCTAAGTGTGTGTGTTTTAACAGGTTGATTCCTCGCTGTCGTTCCTGGATGGGTTTGTGTCCGAGGCTCTGGCTGCGGGCGCTGCCCCCTACAAACCCCCCCATCAGAGACAGGAGGAGCTGTGTGAGGAGAGAGGTGCTTCAGTTCTCCTCAACATCTGTAAGATCTTTCACGTTTTCGTGAAAGGTTCACGTTTGTCTGACTGTGTGTTTCTTACCAGCACTGAATCTGGAGCCGTACAGTTTTAATCTGCCCGTGAGTTTATCCTCCTGTAGCATCACAGACAGACAGTCGCCAACACTCAGTTCTGGACTGTCCGGCAACAGCACTGAACTCTCCCAGAAGGCAGGGTGGGTATCACAGGGGTTCACCCAATCAGATTACAGGGTTAGAGCTGTTCCATTCTGTAAACCCAGTTCAGGTTTTGTATAAACGGTGTCATAAAAACAAGTACACAGTCCTGAGTCTTGACCCTAATGTATTGTTGTAGTTCCAGCACCCTGAAACTGGAGGGTGTGAAGAGAGTTTGGGGGAAGGAAGGATATCTGCCACAAAACGAAACAACGACGACAACATCAGCTCTGGTGGAGGAGCCCAGCCCTGCAGCTCAGCCCCCCGGCCCGCAGGGGGCGGCAGAGAGACTGGAGCCACAGACTGAAGCCTCACAGCAGAACCAGGACAAACAGCTGCTGGCTTCTTCTCTGTTCGTTGGGTTGGGAATCGAGGGGTCCCCGTCTCTGGTGAGAAAACTGCTTAAAGATTGTTTTACTTTATTCTGAGGTAGTTAGAAATGTTCACACTTTTTAACACTTAAATAATTGTGTTTGTGGCCCAAAATGTTTATACTTCATGTTGGATACAATGAATAAGTGTTTTCTTTCAGCTGGGAAAATCTGAAGCCCCACCTCCTCGTTTTAGAAGGAAGCCACGCCCCCACGAATCATCATCGTCATCTTCAGGTGCCAGCGTGAGGTCTTCTGACTCCTCCCACTCCTCACGCAGTGCAGCCGACAGCTTCCTTTATGGGAACCTGCTGGAGGAGGAGCCAGCCACATCAACATCCTGTTTTGACCACACCCCAGCATCCACGACAGCCAATTGCGACGCACAAGTCACAAAACACAACCACAGCCAAGCCAATGGCCTGGAACCAAACAAAAAAACTGATGTTGCCAAGGAAACTGACAGGGGCGTGAAAACGTCTCAGATATTGGGCAGCGAGATGGTTATAGTCCGACCCAACACGATACAGGACAAACATCCTGCTGTGCTGTCAGATCTAACCAAACTCTTACCTTCTGAGCTGAAGGATCTACCTCACTCTGATGTCATCAGCCTGACCTCTGACCCCAGCCTGTCTCTCTCCAGCTGCCGCGTCTTCAGAGACGAGTCCTTACTGCTTGTCATCTTCATTTCTAACTGCACAGAAGCTGCAGTCACAGATGTTGTTGTGCAGGTGACCTGTGAGGAGTTAAAGGTGTGAAAACGTTCACTTCATGCTAACTTCATGTTAACTTCATGCTAGCTTCAGATCTGATGTTTGTGTTGTGTGAACTGTTTCAGACGGTGAGTTTGAGAGGAAATGTAATGGCGTCTCTGGAAGGCGACAGTGTGTCGGTGTGTCATTATGCTCTGCTGATGAGTGAACCTCAAACACACGTGTCGTTTAGCGGGACTGTCTCGTATCAAACACACCTGGGACACACAAACACACTCCTGTTCTCTGGGACGCTGTCCACCGCTGACTTCATTAGGTCTCTGGGTTACGTTTCAGATGGTAAGAAACTGAGACCAAACGGAGAGGTTTTGTGTTAATGAATTATTTCTGTCTCGCACGCAGGCCGCTGGTTTTAAGCACTGAAGAATATGGGAAGCTGTGGCTGTCATTTTCTCACGACGTCAAACAGAATTTAAGGCTGCTCACGGACGACCCACTGAGCACCACACTGAGCTTGCTGACAGAGACCCTCAGGCTTTATGTGGTGGACGTCATCGGTGAGCAGAAATGAGATTGTGATGATGAAGATGGAAACGTGATTTACGGTGGGTTCTGTTCTTGTTTCAGGGTCCGAGGGGATCGTGGCCTGTCGGCTGCTGGGTGGAGCCCCCTGTCTTCTCCACTGCAGGGTGAACAACGCGGCCCTGGTGGTGTGGCTGCGGTCCCCTCTGCCTGCGCTCCCGGACTGCCTGCTGTACCACTGCCAGAAAACACTCGCTGAACTTTAAGGTTCCACGTTCTACTGAAATACACATGCACTTCTGATGGAACCTTCAGGGAAAGATCTAGAACATTGTTTATAACATGTGGGACGTTTTCCTGAGTGACGCATGAGAGATTAAACAGTAACTGGTTGAAACCAAAGCGTGTGAATTTCACCTTAAGCTACGACATTAAGTCTTATGTGGTTTTGTACAGTTGTTGAGCTGTACTGTCACAACTCCATATAGTAAAATGTATTTATTGATTTTAAACAGTCTGTGTTTTCTCTTCTTGTAAGTCATCGTTTAAGATTTAAGTTTTTAAATCCTCTGTAACAAAACTACAGGTCTTTAGTTTTCAAAGCTGTGCAAGTCAGTACATAGATGTGAAGTTAAATATATTTATTTAGCTGTGGAGTTGAGATGTGTGTACATACATATAAAAGGTCAGAATCATCTCCATTCATGAAATTACTTTAATCTAAACATCATCGGTTCCTCTGAAACGACTTTCATAATCAGCTGATGTCACCAAACTCTGATTTTAGCCCCTCCCACACAGACCCCAGTCTTCACTTTATCTTCATCTGTTCTTTTAAAAATTAAAATCACTCCCCATCAGACTTTCCTTGTTGAATGTCAGGAATGCATCACATTAGGATAAAATGTGGTGTAAAGACAGTCTTACAAATCAAAGCACAACTACTAAAAATAAGTGTGACAGAATATTACAGTTGTGCTGTAGCGGTTAATGTTTAGTTAGCAGTTAGTAAAAGATACACTAAGACATTTTGCTAGTTATTATATGATAACATTCGCCTCTAGCTTTGTTATTTAGAGTAAAATCATCTGAAGTTTATGAACTTTGACAACAGCTGGTCATGTGATCTCATCTTTAAATGTTATTGTTTTTAATTCTCTGTTTTCTGTGTTGGTTGTTTTGCTCGTGGTATGAAGCGCATGGCGAGGCGGTCAGAATCTTCCTCCACAGGCTGCATGGAGAGGTCATTGGTCTGTCTGATGGTGCTGACGGTGCAGCCCTGCTGAGGACAGACCGTGAACCTCGACAGCAGGGTCACCAGGATGGCCTTCGTCATCACCATGGCGATGTGCTTCCCAACACAAGCCCGCGGGCCGCAACCGAACGGCTGAAAGTATCGAGACGGAACCTGAGGTGGAAACAGAGAAACTACCAGTTGGATTTACTGTGGTTCAGATTCTATGTTAGTGTAGACGTGTACAGTTTTACAATACTTGCATTGTTTTCAAAGTTCTCCAGGCTGAATTCATTGGGTTTTTTGAAGAACTCAGTCTTATGCATGCGTCCGATGTTCAGTATGAGGTTTGTCCCTTTGGCCACCCTGTAGCCATCGAGGTGGTCTTCATCCAAAGCCTGTCTCATGATGAAGTCCACCACTGGATGGAACCTCAGGGATTCTTTAATGAAGCACTCTAGAACGCTCAGGTTCTGTAGATCTGCAGACTCCACGTCCCGCTCACCTGGGAGAACAGGTAAGATTACTGTATTTCCTGCTGGAGAACATTCATGTATAGTTGCTACTTTTAGTCCTTTGAAACCAGCTGGTTTGAGTTCTGATCTAGCAGGCTATGAAAGTTCTGAATTGTTCTGATGAGACAGGTTTACCGCACCAATGCGAGACTCGATCTCTTGTATGATCTGTTCCTCCACAGCAGAGTTTTGCTTCAGGAGCAGAAGCATGAAGAACAGACTGATGGAGAGCGTGTCAGGAGCAGCTATCACCATCTCCAGCACACACTGCCTCACGTCGTCTGAAGACATCTCCCCGTGGTTCTGCAGACACATGTGGTGAGTTAACATCTGCTGTTCTGGTTAAACTACACATGCATTTAATGATAAAGATGACAGACTTGAGCAAATATCAGCTCTGTTGCGAAATCCATCTGGTCCAGCTTCTCCATAGCGTTTATGAGCTGACGTTTCTTCTCCACCAGGGTTTCCATCTCATCCTGAAGCTCTTTTCTAGAAGAACAAATCTTAAACTATCCATTAAAGAACTTCAACACAACTTTATTTTTGGTTCTGTGTGACATGGACTCACGCCGCCAAGTGATGTTTTTTGTACAGAAGGTCCATTCTGAAGAAAATATCTGGCTTTATTAGAACTGTCTGCCAAGTGCTAAAGTATCGATGGATCTTTAACAATAAATCTCTCTCTGCATAGAACAAGAGTTTAAGAGTCTGTTAGTATAATTCTGTCCTTCAATTATTCTGTTCCAAAACTATCTTGTGTTTTACCACAGTCTGAAAAATCAAGGGCTTTACAGTTAAAGCCCACAATCGTAGTACATAGAAGAACCTCTGCTAATAGATGCTTAGAACCAATGATGTAATTTTTAAGAACTTCTGTTAGAATGTGCTAGAACTTCTTCAATCTACAAGAGTCTAGAACCCTGTTCAGTGTTCTCTGCTGGATCTGAGATAACCATGAGACCCTGATTTTAAAGCGTTTGAGTGAAATGTTCATGCTGGTGTTTCGTCAGCAGTGTCGACCATTGAGGGGAATCCCCAGGAAGAGACGATTGGAGACGTCCACCACAATACAGCGCAGAAGATTGAGGACGTCCACGTGTCCTGAGGCGTCGGTGAAGTCCTGCAGCTGATCCAGCTGTTTGATGGTAGCACTGACAGAAACATCTACTGATCTCTGAAGACCAGGACCTGACAGAGCTAAACACACACGGTCAGTATAAAGTGATTGTTTGTTCTTAAAGCTGTTGTTTAGAATTTAAACTCATCCTCCTATTTTCATTCAGAAAATAACTCAACAAGTAGCATGCAGTTTTGAACAGAGATGGCAGAGAGACTTCATTATTTAAATCTGCTGTTTAACTGAGTATCTCTCACCTTTGGTGAAGTAAGTTCTCACTTTTTTCCACAGTTGAATGTTGCTGTTGAAGATGATGCCTTGTTCAAACATGCCAATACACTGCAGCCCTTTATCACTGGCAAACCTCCCGATATAGTTACTGCTCTTCAGAACCTGATACACAGCTGAAGACCTGCCACAAGTACACAAGTACACCACTGTGTGATTTAGCACACAGTCAATAACAGTGAGACGGATGGAGAGAGAGAACTTACTTGCTCAGTATAAGTGTCTCTTCTCCATTGATCCAAACCCGAGCCACATCGCCGTATTTATTGTTGTAGTAGTTGCAGGCAGTTCCTATTCCCATCCACAGAAACCTGCTGTAGCTCAGAACCGGGCCGAGACCCAACAGCCATCTGGGACCTACAGAAATGGTCCAGAGCTTTTCAGTACTGAACATGTTAAACTTCTCACTCGCTGTTTCTCACTCACCCGGAACAGCTGATTGGTTCTTCTGGTTCTTGGCTGCTAATGTTCTGTACATCAGAACCAGCAGTAGGAGTCCAGACAACACCAGCAGCATCTCCTGCACTGAAGCCATGATCATCTACATACACACACACACACACACACTGATATATCACATTAAACATACATTCATTCTTTCTTCAGACTCCTGCTGCTGTTTAACTGAAGAATAAGGTCACATGGATTTGGAACATGAAGGTGAGTAACAGTTTTAATTTTCACTGTTTAATCCTGAAGATAAAATCAGATGTTTGTATCGCTCATCTTCTGTCATCCACAGGAAAATCCTGCATTTATTTCTTGATCGTCTCAGTATTAAACTCTATTAAACTTTATAATACAAACTTTTCATGCATTTTAAGAAGTTTCCTCATCATTGTGCCAAAACATTTCAGTGACCTTCTACATAATTATCTTTGATTTCTGAGAACCTGCTTGTCTAGCTGAGGATCAGAGTTTTGCATAATGTATTGGCATCAGATGAACGAATTGAGTTCAAAACTGAATTGAACAAAACACACTCACCTCGCTGAATTCTCCTCTTTAAAACGACATCAGTCTCATTTTAAACGCTGGTATCACAGCAGTGACTCGACTGAAGCACGTCTTACTCTGAACTTCATTAGCTGCTGTTTCAGCCCAATTTATCTACGTTCCCCAACTTGCCACCTTCTAAAATCCCCTGTTGCCTGGATACAGCCCTTATTTTCCCAGTAAAGTACCATTCACCAGACACGTCCGACCCAGAACAACGATGGACTGAAGTTCTGTTCATACAGAATGAAACGGGCTGGACTGCAGACATTATTTCCCCTCCTGTTTCTTCTCAGGGGCTTTTATTAAACTTTGTTTTGCTTCATTTATTCTTTGAAGGGTCTTTAAAGGCGGTAGGTCGCTGTGACCCAGAACTACAGGAGTTTTAATTCACCGGTGACGTTTAGAAGCGAAACAATGAGCTTAAGAAACGTTTGATGTTCTTTGAGATTCTTCAAGTGTGTAAGAGATGTTTTTAAAATCAACTCAACTCCTTTATAGCTTGTAACACTTTCTTGTCGCTGTAAACTTTGTGATTTTTATAGTTTCAGGTGTTTTTATCCTAGTTTAAACTGTAAAATACAGTAAATTATTATTTACAGTTGAATGTATTGCCTGTTGTCTTTGCTATATTTATATAACAAAAATATAATCATAGTGAAACACTGTATTTTCTGTGGTAAATATAGAAATATTCTCAATAAGTTAGACCTGTTTGGCTTTTTTTATTTAAAACATCACCTCTGTAGATCTGTGTCAGTCTGGAGGTTTGTGGTACATCATGTATCAGAACACAAAGGGTTAATATGCGGGTCTGAGCCTGAGACGTGACTCTAATCCAAACAGCTGTAAAAGTATGTAAAAGTATTTATGATCCCTGATTACAGATTACAAGACAAACTCCAAACGTTCATCATGACATCACAAACAAACTGTGTCGCCGTGGCAACCGTGTTGTCGGGCACAGGTGTGACATCAGCGGGTTGAAGGTCATTGTGAGTTCAGTAAGTGAGTTTGTTCTGTCGCGTTACTGTAACTGATCTAACATCCACACACTGTTTTTATATGGAGTCCATTTTAATCTCATGTCGACTTTATAAAATGAAAATTGTATTTATTTTAAGTTTTATATTTACAATCTTAACTGTAATGAGTTTAACGAAAGGAAAGAGTTTATACATGTTATCATTTCTGTGTGATTGCCCCATAGGATTGTGGGATTGCTCCTCTCATCCAATCAGAGGTCTACAAATCTGACGTCAGCTCTTCCTCATCCTCTGAGTCTGAATCTCTGGAGTATCTCTCTGCATGCTCTTCATCCACGTCTGTCTTTAGGTCTTCCTCATCTTCATCATCATCATGGTCCGCTGGTTCGCTGCTGTCGGGAATGATGACCACTTCTTCTTTGGTGTTGGGGTCGATGTCTTGTTTAAACCAGACAGCTTTGTACC
>JBAJNP010006177.1:0-26393 GCA_036877545.1 Yasuhikotakia modesta | reverse complement strand
AGTCACTAAAATGTAGTTCCAAACCACCACTGTTTTTTTACATGACAAGCTTGTTGTAGCCAATTACATCAGGTTGTCTGAGCTTTGCATATTCATGGTTCTGTCTATACTAAACGAAACAAGCATGTGTTGTTATATTGAAGCTATTTTAAGGCAGAGAAAATTTCACAGGAAAGATTTAGATATGTCACTGTAATGATCAAAGATGAATTTTAGGAGATAAAATTATCAGCTGCAGGGGGACGGATTAAAAGAACCATCATCCAATGTTTGTAAAACTGTTTGACATACCAGACTAGTCCCTGTCCATTGACTTATTACAATGCATCAGTCCATTGCTAATAAGACTGGCAAACCAGCAGCTGTAATTGGTATAAAACTGTATCATGGGCAAGTGGTGTTTTTATCTTGTCTGGGGGATTAATGGAAGTCAAACACTAAATCTCTGACTGTTTGTGCTTCCAGTTTGAGTCTGGTCCTGGTTTTGTTGAAACCTCTGTTAGTCCCAAGACATTTGTGGCCTGCTGTTTAGGGCATCAGACTAACCAAAAGGTTTTTTATTTGATTCCCAATGCTGGCAGAAAACACCTCAGGTGCCCGTAAGCAATACACCTTACCCCTAATTGCTCCCTGGGCATTGCAGTGCTGCCCACTGCTCTCGGTTTGTGTTCACAACTCACTACAATGATGTGTGTGTACTTGGATGGGATAAATGCAGAGTATAATTAGTCCTAGTATGTGGTGTATTAGTTTTCTGTTAACTAATCCACCCTCATGGAAAATGCTAGACTGAAACGACTGAAATTTGCCAGTGTCTCACATTATATTGTTGCCAACAGCACCACAGAGAGCAGCCGTCGCCAAGGTTACACCCAAGATGGCACCATCTTCTGCACGGAGACCTGGCGCTGGTGGCGACGACGAAAGGGCGGAGCTTATCCAAGAGGTATGCTGTGTTTTATCACTGCCACATCATTGCATTTGGTCATTTCATCACCATCCTTAAATGTATGTTTGGTCTCTTAGTTAAACATCTTGAAGTCAACAATCCAGGACATGGAGAAGGAGCGGGACTTTTACTTTGGCAAACTGAGGAACATTGAACTGATCTGTCAGGAGAAGGAGGGGGAAGATGACCCCACCCTGCAGAGGATTGTGGATATTTTGTATGCCACAGATGTGAGTCAACCACAAATATAATCACAGCTCTCACTGATGGATAATAGACCCTAAAAGGAAGTTTTGACATTACCAAGAAATGTGACAAAATGAAGTATGAATGAAAAGGTGGAAGGTCTAGATTCCAGGGTCCCATGGTGGGCATGTCCTAAAAGCCATTAGACCCTCTTGTTTTTCTGCTTCTGAAGCTGGACAGCTTGATTGATTCAACGTAATAAGATAGAAAAAGAAACTCAGTGGTTTAGAAACTAGTCTCTGAGGATTTTTAATGGATTTGGCAGTCATCAGTCAGGGCATTTTTAGGTATTAATTAAAACTTCAAATATCCTTGAGGTAAACCGGCCAAGCCACACCTTCAGTGGCACAGGCATGTTGTACATTAACAAGTTAGTGCACATATTTTACGTCTGCAGTGTGTAGAACGCTATTAGCCCAAAAATAAACATTCTTTAAAAGGCAAGAGTTTTGCAGCCGTGTTACTACACGGATGACTTACTCTCTCTGTCTGTTTCTTTCAGGAGGGATTCGTCATACCGGACGCTGAGTCTGAAGACCAGGAGGAGTTTTAATACTTGTGACTTGTTGCAGTTTTACTCTCCCCATTCCTGCCCTCCTCACACAGTCACTTCCTCCCCTAATCCTAAAAGACTCCCATGTAATGCATTTGGACTTTCAACCGGACAAACTCCATATGCTTTATCAGCTAAAGCATGGCTAGACACACGTTGGAGGAGCCACGATACTCCCGTTCCGCCATGAGGAGTGTGTAAAATACAACCCTAATATTGCTCTTCCTCCTTCAACTTGCAAATGTATTTATCTTATTTTAAATTATATCTCAGACACTTTAGTCTGTAGTTACTCGCCCCCTCTCTGCTACATGGTACATATCTGTGGTCACGTTTTATTCAGAATAGTACCTTACACTGACACAACACAGAGGGACACAATAGCCAACACAGAAGTGTGTTAGTTCATAGCATAAAACGTGTACTTCACACAAACTTCGCAGCCTGGGCACCCCTTTTTCCAGTTTCCAATCATGTTTTTGATGCTTGCTTTAGCATAAGGCAGGTAGCAGTCACCACCGCTCCAGTGTATCCTTAGTGACTGTGCCTTATACAGACTGTCTGGAGGGAGCGGACCCAGTCTGATGTCTGTCTGATGTAGTGAAGTATTGTTTGTGGTCCAGCATGAGTCAGGTTTTGCTGTAAGGTGTACTAACTCTCAGCTTGTGCCATGTGGCTGCTGGAAACAGGACGTTGAACTGTGCCGTACTGCCACAGTTGCACAAGCAGAAATCTTTATTATCTTAATTTTTTATGTCTTTCATTTAAAGAATTATATCCATATGATCTTAATTTTCACTACATTGTTGGAGTCAAAGCATTTGAGTCGACTAAACAAACACTGCCCATTTCTGTAAGGACCGCAGAGTTTTCTACCTGTTTTTACTGCCTTATATTTAATGCATTTTTTTTCTGTCCTTTCATTCATGCTGTCTTTTGGCAAATGTTTGTGATTCAAATTAAAGTTTTAAAGGTCCTACATTTTTTTGTTTCTTTTCAATTATTATTTGTGGTAGTGGCAGCAAATTAATCTGGATAGAGACCTTTTAAATACAGAAAAATGCTTTGGAATTATTTTAAAATATTGCACTCCAAATATTCCCCAAATGAACATGTTGTCAAGCAAATGTAACAATTATGTGTGTGAAAAGCCTCTTTCTTTAAGACAAATTGAGAACGAAAGCTTTACTTCTCATGCGTTTTAATTTGTATAAGATCTGCATGCCATAGGATGCCTGCATTTTAAATTAATGTCTAAGTTACCTCTCTAAGCATTGATCATTCATTTAATTTATGTAATGTTTGAACTAGGACTGTGTCTAGAGAAATTCACAATGATTTGACATTGGAACACTGTGCCAATTGTGGTTTTCTCACACGTAGGTTGTATCCTGTTGTTTTAATGTGCAATAGTTCTGTGTGTAGTTCTCAATGTTGCATCTTAAATCAATAGCACATGAAAAACTAATGGGCAATCAGAGTTTTTATTGGTGCTTTTCAATAACCTGACTTTAAAGAACATGTCTGTTTGTGCTAGTAAATCCTCTTTGCCACTTACTTTGGTTCAGTGGACAATTGCAGAAATTGAGTGAATGTGACTGCTGGATCTAATATAAACAGGAGAAAATCGGAAACATCTGATCTTGCAATCATGCGTAAGATCTGTGATAAGACGGAGCGGAAGTAACAAATGTGGGTGAAACAAATGTAGTGTGAAAGCAGATAATGTCTGTGAAATGCAGTTGATCTCAATTCCTTTGAAAACTGTGGCCTTTCCGAACAAAATGTAGCAAAGGTTCCCTGTTGATCCCACAGAACTATCTGTCTCACTTTGTATTTGCTGGTTGTTAAGAGTTCCACATTTTTACAATTTGCTCAAGTCCATTTCTTACAATAAAATTGTATTTGCATGTCTTTTACTGTTTTATTTCTGCTGTTGTGGAACGGTCTACAGTAGAGTTCAAGAGTTCGAGTTCAACTGATATCTTGTTTTTAATATGATTATTGATGTTAATATATGACTATTTTTTACAGCTTTGCAGGAACACTGCTAGTCAAAAGGTTATACACATTTGTTTGTTACAATTACTGTTCAAACTATGCATTAACACCATAGTATAGCAATAAATGCAATGCAATAAATTGCAATGTTTAAATGGGTTGTCTTAGTTTATAAACAAAATGTAAAGTATAACCAACTTCTTAATCTTATAACCAACTTATAATCTTATATTTTATCTTATTTAAGGTAACTAAACTTTACGATAGATATTTGCGTTATATTGGTTTGTTATTGGTATAGAATCTCTGATACATAAATGCTCCTATTATGGAGCTATATGGGCATATATATATAACCACTAGGTGGCAACAGTGATCTATTTATAATAAAAAAGATTAAGGTGCATTTAATGTTTAGGAGTACATTTGAAATGTTTAGTACATGAAAATACAGAAATACATGTTTGTGCCTCAAAGAGACTGTTTAACATAAACATTTTAGCCTTTCACTGAAGATGCATTTACATAATATAATATATAAGATACACAATACATATATATTATATACATATATATAGACTGCTTATTGAATGCTATCAGGAGTTAAAGAGACTTTCAACCAGCATAAAAAAATAGTGGAAAGCAATTGCCTACCCAATGCCATTAAACTGGGGCTGGAAGTGGGACTATTTTAACATTGACAAAATTTGTTTAGGTCCAACCCAGATAACTAATAATAAGTAAAATAGTTATTGAACAATTTAAAGACATTTAAACAAGTGAACATCAATTACAGGAAGAAGAAAAGTATTTCAAAGTCAGTACTTCACCCATTTCGCAAAGCCCCGCCCACCATTAATTAAAGAGCCTGTCGGGATTACAGCCCTTCCTCTCCGTCTGTGGAAGTTCAATACCCATGTGCATCTGAGCGTAAGGTTTTCCCACGGCTCTGAAACAGGTGTTCTTTCTTTACTCTGTCATCATGCTAGTACTGTCTCCTGTAGTTGTGTTTTTCCTGGGAATCAGTATGTTTGTATTGGTAGAATTTAGAAATTTCGCTGCCAAGCTGTAGTCAAGTAGGAGCGAAACGCTGTTATTTGTAACAAGCCCTAATAGCCTGTTTTCTTAATGCTGTGTTTGTGACTCAACTGTTGCGTGTGTTTTTACCTGGTGCGATGCAGGGCATCTTTCTCACACGGCCGCTGTCAGCCTGTTGTTTATTCAGAAAGACTGGTTGTTATTGTGAAATATTTTGGCTCCTCTGTCTTTTTTCTTGCTTGGCTGTTTTTGGTTAGACCCACTGGACGCACAACAATCTTAATGAGACCATTTCTCTCCCTTTCAGTGCTTACATTTTAAAGGGCCTTTGGTTGTTTCATTAAAACAAAGATCTTAAGATTGGCATGATATGATCACTGGATTATATTTGATATTTTAAGGCACAACACATCATGTTGAGGATAATGATGATAACTAATGATGTCATTGTTTTTTGTACTCTATACTACATAAACAAACAGTGAGCTAAAAAGAAGCTAAACACTACATTTGTTTTTGTTTAACTTTCATTCAAGTATATTTATTGGTTGTGTTTTTATTGTGGTCAGATGTTTTTGTATAGATGTGATCTTCATAATAGTTTTTTGTATTGTATCATGCATTCAATTTTAAGTAACCACTGTCACCCAGTCATGCATTGTTTAACTTCCTGTCTGTTTAAATTATGACAGTACTTGCAGTACTAGCATCCCACTCACTGTTGAAGCCGGACTCCACGTAACTCAATTATTAATAAACTAAGTTTGTTTTGCTTTCATTCCTCCCATGTTAAAGCCGTTCCAGCCCTCCTCTCCCTTAGTGATGTAGGTGCTTTAGTTTATTGGTGAGGCAAATAGATTCTTGAGCTTGTTTGGTCAGACCATAGTGCTTGTTTTTCTAATGAGATCTGACTAGCATAGTGCTTAGTGGCTTCTGTTCTGTGATCGTTGAGTGTGCATGTTCTTTGTGAGTTATGGATGCCCTTATTCTAAAGGGCTATAGTGTGTCATCTATTCAAGTCAAAATGCTTCACTGCTCATCTAGAGAGGCTTCTGGCCTTTTGTTCCCTGTACACAAGTTCAGATTTTGCCCTCTTTCATGCAAACTATCTTCAAAGCAGGTTAGCGTAACAGACAGATAGAAAACAATGATTTATATAAGTGGTGCAAAAAATGTGGGTGCATGTTATTTAGCCAAACATCTAGGAGTCTGTTTTACTACTGACAAACACTATAGCATTTTTGGGCATAGTTCCAGTTCAGTAAATACTCATACATGCCTGCAGACTGTATTTAGTTATGACTTTAATGATATTTGTTTGGATTATGAACATCATTGTGAATAGTGCCAGCTCATTGCTAAAAATACATACCTGTGCAACAGCTTAGCCTGCCTGAGGGACTTATCCAGCGTTCATTATGCTCGTATAAGTCAGGGACAAAAATTCAACTGGCACTAAGTTTATTGTTGAATCATTTGTGGCTTGGGTCTTACCTGCACTGTTGCTTGAGGCAAAATGATCTTTAAAACCTCCTCCTTTGCTATTTCCATTTATATAAATTTGTTCAGAATGTTTTTTATTGGCAGAGCACCACAAAATGGATGTCTGACTGCGGTCTCTCTTTATGAATGCAGAACTACATGTGTTGAGGTGACAGTGGCATTATTTATCTGTGAACTGAGTGGTCTGGCAGGTAGAGCAGGTGGTGTTTCTGTGTATGGGACAACGTTTACCATCTGTTTCATTGTAAATGCATTAGCTATCTTTTCGTTAGTGCAAGTTCTACTTCTCCTATGGCTCAGGTTTAGGGTTAGGCACATTCAGAAACATTTACATTTAATTTCTTTTAACAGTAAGCAACCACCAAAGCCTGTAAACATTCCAAACTCCATAGCAATGCACTAAAAGCATTTCTTAGCAACATAATGGAAATGCCTTAGCAACCACCTATCAGCACTCAGAAAACCGAAACAATCATAATCTCACAACACTGTTGCATCATGTGGCAGTTTTTGAGTGGACAGGCATCACTCACATTTTCTGAGGAAAACATATGAAAGCCTCTTGTTTGTACATTCAGTTTATCCTGTACAGTCCAGCTTGCGCAGGTGGAAAAGTGTAGGAAGGACGTCATAGTTAAGATCTGAGCTTCATGCCTGTCTGGTCATGTCTGTGGTCTGCTGTTTGAAGTGTATTAGGATGACACATCACAGCTGTGTTTAAGACACAACATGGCTTTTTCTGAACTGTGCCTCACAGCCTCTCAACAACAAACCAGCAAATCACTGTTTGTCTGAGTGGAAACAGTACTTGACTGAAACAGATGCATGTTTGATAAGAACATTTAATGAGTGATGAAAATGATTTCAAAATTATGTAGACACTTAAGTTGACATGTTTATTCTGATAGTACTTTTGTTTGATCTTGAGCTGTGAGCGTGTGTCTGTTTTGGGTGTCCGTACGCAGCTTTTAATAATAAAGTTTGTAGCTGACCCAGGCTGAGGCCGGAATGGGTGTTTCCAATGTTTCCAAGGAACTGTTAAGGCGTTTCCAATGTGAGCTCATTCTCACGCTTTCAAAGAAGTCCCTGGCAACCAGGAAGCCACTTAGGCCAAAGTCAAGAGGACTAATACACTGACACAGGCCACCCCCTTCCTTTCATCTCTTGTCTTTTCAGTTGACTCTCCGCTCTTCACAAAGGAAGTATGTGACAGCTGGATGGCATGTCCTTCATCCCTCTATTGTGGGATTTGCCTATGGGTTTTCCAATTTAGCGGCCATGTGGAATTCTCCTGTTTAAAATTGAATGTGTGTTTGGTTGCATTAGCAGGGGGACTCTACACTTCCCAAGTCAAACACTCAGTTGACCCCTGCCAGTTTGTTGTGATACTCCCCTGGGAGGAAGAGGGGTTCAGAGGTCAACATGTGTAGGACAGACTGTTGAACAGAATATTGGTATGTCAGTGTTACGTCTCTTTCATTAAGAGTGATGTGAACAGGAAGGAGTTGCATGTTTCTGTTTTTTTAAATGGACAGTAACCAGATGTCTTCTGCATATGGCTGCCATGTTGTCTGAATAGGACACCTGTTTTAAATTGATCACTTCTGTAATTCCAAACCTAATTAATTGCTACTTTTGCAAACACCAGATTGTTAAACAGTGTTTTTATACAGTAAAAGTACAGTGACCAAAACTGTTCAGGCTGTATAAACCATATATTCCATACAAGCCAAACATCCGTAAAGTTTGTCCTATGCACTCTTATCCAGGGGCTTTTGAGACCATATGATATTCACACACTAGCCATATGATAGCATAGATTTTCCTAAGGACAAGACTGATATTTAAATCATTATTAACCAATCATTTTTCTCCAACATTTGAGAGCTTGGAAAAAATATTCATTGGCCAATTTCATATTATTTACCGCCTTTACACTTACTGACAAATACAGGAAGCTGGGGTAGGAAATGTTGTTTGGTCGCTCATAAACCAGCAGAATGAATACTGTATTCTGGCCAACTTTAGCTCTATTCAAATTTATTCTTCATTTTAGATTTATTCTATTCTGAAACATTTCTCAGACCCTGTTGTATCATCAACATTCACAATTCAGTTATAATCAATGCAAGTGAATCTCCCATGATTCTTTACATAACACACCACCAGCTCAGAGAGCAAGAGCTTTAATGAAGTTCCAGAGTTTCACAGGTATTTACAACCTTATGTTGGTGTCCATGTGTCCCTCAGCACGTAACTACAGTAATGCTCACGTGACATGAATGCACCATGTGACTTCTGTTGCATTTGTCTATTGGTTATTCCAGAACAAAAATATAAGTTTTCTGAGCTTTATGTGTGAGAATACACACACACACACACACATTCTCTGGACTGTTTCCATTTAAATAAACCTCAGGTGCTGTAGAGTGGAACATGAAAAGCTGGGATTCTGTGAGGTGTGGCTCACTGCTGTTCACTGCCATAAATGCCGCTTGTCTCTTGTGACAACATCTCATTTATACTTCACTCACTGCAAACATATTTGACACAATAGACAAGCACCTGTAATGTTGCAATAAAACTAACAATAAAAGTATAAAGTTTCAACTTGATGTAGGAAGAAGGTTTTTGAAATCTACAGCAGGGATAATATACTTCGTGGAGAGCCTGTGTCCTACAGAGTTTAACTTCAACCTTGATCTTTACCTCACCTTTTACATAATCCTGAAGACTGACGCCTAGTTCTAGGTGTACTTGATAAGGATTGGAGCAAAACTCTGCCATCTCCATTTTATTTTACAGATACTCTGAGTAAAGAATAAAAAGTGTGACGGTTATAAATCATAAGCATAAAAATGTGTAAGCATTTATATAAAATATGTAATAATGTAATATAATGGTGATTGGACTGACGCATCACTCTTTCATTGAATCTTATAGTGAGTGAGAGAGAGAGGGAGAGAGAGAGAGGAGGGGGGGGGCACAGCACAGCACAGCACTCTATCGACTTAGCCACAGAGAGAGACAGAGAGAGACAGAGAGAGACAGAGAGACAGACAGACAGAGACACAGAGACAGAGACAGAGACAGAGACAGAGAGAGAGAGAGAGAGAGAGAGAGAGAGAGAGAGAGAGAGAGAGAGTACTGTAGGTGCCCACCGATCTGCGCCTCTTGCATTACAACAACCTGTCGTCATTCTCTCCAAATGTCTGTTATCACAGCGAGATCGTCTCGGTGGACACTGTGAGTTTTTACAGGACTGAGTTTGCGGCACAGGTGAACATGGCGAACGGACCGTCACGGAAAACTACACTCTGCGGACCGGTGCTTGTGTTTTTATCGCTGCTGGAGGTTTACGGTTCACCGGCGCAGGAATTGCCCCTCAATGGCGTGAACGGATTCAGTCTGCACCCCCCGTATTTTAATTTGGCGGAAGGGACAAAAATTACGGCCACGGCGACCTGTGGAGTGGACGACAACGGGCACCCGATTCAGGACCTGTACTGCAAACTTGTCGGAGGACCCGTGTCTGGTGACCCGAGTCAAACGATTCAGGTACAAGTCGCGGAAACGCGTTGTTTTCTATGTATGTTTAATGAATGTTATTTAACAATAAATATCACGAAACGTTTTTGACAATCTTTGAGTTTTATGTTTTCCACGCTAGAGTTTATTCTTAACCTGCCTAATATTCATTGTGTGCAATACATTTGTTATAAAATTGCATGCAAGTGTTGCATGTTGGTATCATGATACATTATAGACACTTATAGACACCATAATATTGATTCAAGATGCTGCTGTAATACTCATTTCATGGCACATTTTGATACTTTAGTGCAGGTGAACTCATAAGCAAACAGAAGAGAAAAGCAGAACAGTGAATTGGGCATTTTGCACTGTGCTTATATTGTTATATTGTAAATTATATTGACATTATATTGACAGCACCTGTTCAAGATGATGGTGCCAAAAACAACACACAGTCCTGTAATGCTTTACAAGAGACTCCCATTTAAGCATCATAAGCAGAAGGCTGTAAAGGCATGACTTGGCTTGCTGGCAGGTGGCTGTTATAGTCTGTCATATTTCTTGAGGTTTGTGTGATATTACTAAAAAAGATCTTAAGGGGGAGAGAGGGAATCTTCGGTGTTGAAATTACAGAAGTTTGCCGTTCCAATTAGGAGCTTCTCATGACGGACTAGATTTATTTATAGCCGAAGGAAATCTTAACACACTTGATACAGGAATGTCATCATAATTCAGCATAATTTGATGAATTGCTGAGTGATTCACCATAAGAAGTTAGATAATAAGGAAGGGATTAATGATGTTTCATTAAAATTCCCGCAAAGTAATCTCCCACAATCCTCAGTGTTCACAAGCAACAATTGTCTTAAACTGGTTGCTGACAGTTACAGTTAAAAATAATTCCTGTTATTTTTGCTCTAAGAATTAGCATAACTGTTTTAGATCCCTACATTCAAATGCAGGCCAGCTTATCATCAAAAATAAACTTTCACTTTATCCTTCAGACCGTAACAGAAATAAACCGATAAGAAATAGAAACTAAGCGTGTCAACATTTAAACCCACTCGATTTCTCTTTTAACTTTCTAATTAGTCTTAAGGTTCCAATGAATAGCTAAATTATCTCATCTCAACCTCATTTCAATCTCAGCTGTGACAGTATATCACAATAGTTCTTGTTTGTGTCCTTTCACAGGGCCAGTACTGTGACATCTGCACCTCAGGGGACACAAACCGAGCTCATCCCATCAGCAATGCCATTGACGGCACAGAACGATGGTGGCAAAGCCCTCCACTCTCCCGCAGTGCAAAATTCAATGAGGTCAACGTCACCCTGGACTTAGGACAGGTATGTCGCCCCTGGCTTCAGTCTACCTGTCTAACTCACTCTATCACACACACCTACACACACATATCATGTTAAGATGACTGTGTACAGTAGAGACATCTGATTCTGTGGGCTACAGCAGATGCTTTTGTGGATTGCACATGGGTGTAGAATTTCAAAGGTGGTCTCAAAGTTGAATCTAATCTATTTATGCTTGAGACAGGATTTTATCTAGTTTTTTGTTGCTCTGAACACATAATGTCCTGGCAGTGTTTACTGTAAACGTTTAATGTTTAAAACACGAATAGCTTGGAGATATATTCAAGAGCGCCTTATTTTCTAAACAGTTGTGTAATTGGAAATAAACTACACTTTTCATCACATAAAATGCCTCTGAAGTCTTTCGCCATTTCTGTCGGCTTCTACATAAACAACAACAATTATGTTTGCATATGAAAATGTATTTTTATTAAATTCTTTGTCGAATTTAAATACTTTTGTCTCACACATATTGCATAATAAACCTAGACAGGGCCAAAAAGGGTCTCATGTCAGCCTGGCTTTTGACTGTATTCTTTTTTGGTTGTAGTATTTTAGCATCACTTACACCAGCTTGTTAAAAAGTAATAGAACAGCTATCATGCACACATTAGTGGAGAGAGAGAGATAGAGAGAGATAGAGAGAGAGATAGAGAGAGAGAGAGAGAGAGAGAGAGAGAGAGAGAGAGAGAGAGGTTTATGGAGTGTGTTTGTTAATGGAATTCCAGCTCTGTAACTGACAGGTTGGAATGCAGGTGGAGGTCAGAGACCAATGTGAATGAACCTATCTGTGTGTAAAGAGGTACACAGGTATGAGTCTCTTTTTGATCCCCCAGAGCAGAACAATGAGGCTGGAATGTTAGTGAACCCAATATCTGTCTGAACCTGTTGAAAAAAAATGACCTCCGCCTCCGCCTGTCTGTGTCTGTCTGTCTGTCTGTGTAAATAATGCATCTTGCAAAATACACATCCACCACTTTATTGAGAGTTTTAGCCAAAGCTTTAGACAATATTCATTGTCCAAATATTATTGTAAATGCTGTACTTCTTTCTAATTGTCTTTTTCATATGAAACAGTTAAGAATGTGTAAGCCAGAGCTGCACTGTACACTGTGTGTGTATGTGAGTGTATTGTGGGGTTGAATGGGACTCGGTGGGGACTAAAGTGCCCCATTGTGTGCCATGCGCAGAGACGGGCATGATGCCAACCATGAGAACCATACAGAACTAAAGATTTCCTGCAATTGAGAGTCTCTCTCTCTCTTTCTATCTATCTCTGCATGCGTTTAACTGATGGGAAAGAAGTAGCTCATTGAATGCTTCTATGTCTTCCTTGTTTGTTCCTCTGTTGGGACAGTCAAGTGTCTTTATTTATGCTTGTTTGCCATCAGTTTTCTCACTGTTTTTGCTGCATAGATCATATGACTCTCAGTTATAGCTTTATTAGGCCTGCTTTATTCTGCTGCCTGTGTTTGGGTTTGTTTTACAGATACAGTGGGTAATATTTCAGGTACTTTTATTGAGACAATGTCCTCATTAACTTCATTCCTTGTCCTATAATATTCTGCTGTTATGGCTCAGTTCAGATTCTCCTTCAGTTTAATTAAAAGATCATTTGCCAGTTTTATAGTCTACATGATCTTAGGTATTATTTGTATCTGTTATACAAATAGTGCAGTGTAATTTAAGCCAAAATGTAACCACAACCGCAAATGCTGGTAGTCTTCCAGTTATTGTACAGTGTGTTATCCTGCCTCAAACACAAGATCTATCATGCCTCTCTCTCTCTGTGTGTGTGTGTGTGTGTGTGTGTGTGTGTGTTTTCCATATACTCAAGTATGGGACACCCCAGTGTGTGGCCTGAATATTTGGGCAGGCAAAGTTCCCTATTGTGTATTACTTATGTCTTCCACCATTTTCTTACACTTGAAATGATGGCAATGTTTTTATATGTCAGACCTGTATTTATACTTTCTGAATATTGTCTTCTAAACTCTCCTGAGATGAATTGGTGTGAGTCATTCTTGCTTAGTGACTCCGTAGGGGCTTAGCTAGAAATTTTGGGCCCCTTGACTGTGTATTGCAGTCCTGAAAATTAAATGTAGAAACTATTATAAGCCCCCAACTAAGAATAAGAAAGACTAAGTAAGTCTTTCTGCTGTTTTTGTTTTAACTAAAGCTGTGTTGTTCATGACTGCCTATTAACCTCAACTCAGACAGATACACATGCACACAAGTGGAGACACACACGTCACACACATGCCTACACACACATTTTGGCCCTGATTCTTCCCTGTCTTTCACAGTGTTTACTGAGCAGGAAAATGGGCCTCTTAATGGGATAGAAAATTGGAGTGATGGTTAGAGAGGGAGAGAGAGAAAGAGGGAGAGGGAGAGAGAGAGCGAGGGAGAGAGAGAGAATATGACCAAAATAGGAGGGAGATTTGTAGATAATGTTAAAAGGAAACAGTTTATGTGATCCGGCTTGTCAGAGCCTTAGTCATTCTTTCTAAAAGCCTTTAGTACTTCACTATGTACATGTTTTAACATAATAGAGATCCATGAGAATGTGTCATTAATGCAAGTGTAATTTAGACACAGCCTCAGAGCCTAAGATCTGTTTCAACATTTGACTTTGATCACGGCAAACGTTTTATCTGCAGCTTTCCTGCAGTGCTCTTTACCCCAGCATCCCTGTTGGGACGACCCCATTTACACCCCATGCATATATCTTACTGACACCTCACACATAGTTGACCCTCCCTGACATTCTATTATTTATTGAAGGGAAAATATTCTACCTTTTGTAGCATTTTCTACTGCTGTCCTCGTATAACGTTAGCCAGGGTTTCTCTTGCCAAAACAAGTACTTCATTTAGTTGTATGTGATCATTTTCACTCACTCACTTTGCTATTGTGTCTTTAAGACCTCTGTACGCACATTTTCTCTGTTATAATCGGCTTATGTCTTCATTAGTCAAACCAAACCTTTACTCTCTTGGAGGAAATGCTGTATTTAACTGTTCAGCAGCTTCAAAAATGTTTGGGCATCTTCTTGATAATTTTGATTTTAAGATGTGTAAACAAGATGTGTGAGTTCAGGTGTTCAAAGTCACATAGACTTAAAATGGCAGTTTTACTTGTGTTGCAGTTGCATGCAGTCATTAGTCTCAGAACAAGAAGGGTTCAATTTTATTAGATAAATGTGTTTCTGTTGAATTGTACTTCGGTACATCGGTACTTTGTTAAGCTGATGATGCATTGAGAGGGAAATTCCTGGTTTTCCAGCATTGGATGGATGTTGTTTGCATGTATATGTAGGGGGGCCTGGAGGATCTTCCGTGCTTGGAGGGTCAGCAGACACAAGTCCCACATGCATTCCTGCTTTGAAAATAATTGACCAATGTGAGTTTCTCTTTGACATGTTCTATGCATTCCAACTTTCGTATGTTGTAGTTATGCTCACAGTGTTTCTGTAGGTCAGCGTGACCTGAAATGTTCATCTCATGCAATGTTCTTTGACCTTGTCAACTAGTAGCACTGATTTTCAGATCTTTTCACTTCCTGACTCCAGCCTTTAACAGATTGGACTTATCTCCATTATTGGTATAACCGCCACAGGGCAGAGTTTCCTTCACTCCTCTCTCAAATATTAGCAGAGCATATCAACAGCTTTTTTGGGAGGTTGTGGGAGGAGAAAATAAGGGAGATTCTTCATTCCTTCGTTCCTAATGAGGAGACCTGAACTTTGAGAAGGTTAGGGAGAAGAGTAAGGAAGTTTCAAGCAAAAACTGTCAAAAACTGCAGAACATTACAAATAAAACATGTGAAAGTTGCAGTGATTGGCTTAAAGATCAATAGATAACTTTTGATGATAGATAGTCTTTCACTTTCATATACCAACCTAGGGGAAAGAAAATATCAGAGCTAAATACAGGTATTATTGGTGGTAATATTGAGCCCCAGGAACAGATGACTGGCGGGAGAATTTAAGATAGTGGTTGGGGGCTGCGACAGTGGAGTTCAGCCAGGCCCTCATACGTGTTAAGGCCTGGTTCTTTATTTATTCGAGAATGAAACCCACCTCCTGGTCTCGTGGCTGAGTTTGCGAGGTAAAACGAGAATTCAGTCCTGTAGCTTTAGTAGAAAGATATACCTGTGACCTGCCCTATCTAAGCCATGCATGCAAGAAATCACTTCACAAGAAATGTGTCTACATGAAACCTGTCTAATGATTACCTTTCAGTAGACCAGCCACAGCAGACCAGTGGAGGAACTGAATGGTCATTCAAGGCTGAAAAGTGTCAGTCAAAAACTTCAGAACATAGTTAACTAGCTCAGCTAATTCTCTATCTATTAGACAAGGAGCTCTAACAGTCCCTAATTTAGTTCTCTGCAACTCTTAGTCATTGGAATTAACTGATATTATGAAGTAGGGCTATTAATAGCATAATGCTAATGTGTTTGGGACACACACAAAAGTTTCTTTCTTCGTTTTGGGCACACTGGCATAGAGTTCAGTGTGAAGTTTAGAACCTGATGTCTCATTCTCTACTCTAACATGCTTAATTGCATAGATATGAATTCACACTTAGTTGAGCAAGTGCAACCAATGACTATTACAAACACATACAAATAGAATTTATTCCCCACATGCTTGAAAGCTGTAAATTTTTACACTCTCCTTTTGTTCACTCTTTTCCTCTCTCTCCACAAAGATAGCTGACAGTGTTTTTGGAATTTTAAGCACAGGCTGCTGAAATGATAGGAAGGGATGGAGTGAATGAGAGAACAGAGAGCTGGTCTTGTTAATGAGAGAGTAAATGTTTGCTTTTACTGGGTCAACAAGGGCTGTTGTTGGAGTCTTTCATCCATTCAGTGGCTCATTTCTTGGGTTGGGCTTGAGAGGGGAGGGGAACCATGTTTCTTGCGGATAAGGGGGTCATGTTGGTTAAGGGGGCAAATAGAGGCATATAAATACCTTTACCCCTCCTTTTGCCCTGAAGGGGGGAGTTTTCACTAGCCTTTCCCCTCCTTAAGGCCCCATTTTTAATCAAGGCCCTGAGAAATGTGTCAACCGAGAAAAAAACTCTTCATGGGAAACCAGCAGTAAAGTTGAGTGTCATTACTATCAATGGAAGGGACTGTAGTGTGTTTTATCCATGCGTCCATGACAAAGCCTCTGGATAAGTGTTGCCTGATCTTGGATGATCTTGGAAGTTTGGCAGGAGCTTTAAGAGTTATGGGTTGTTAATCAGTAAATCTTAAGTGACCAATCACATGGCAGAGTCCCTGACAGCACACATGCCAGTACTGATTCAAATGGTTGGTTGAAGCATCTACACAACAGCACACAAACACCATTTTTTCCTGTACATAAAAAATACATAGACAAATTTTGATACGTACTTGGAAGGCGCCCCCTAGGTGGAATTCTAAAGTTTGCCCTCTAGAATAAAAACCCACAAGGGGAATGGCAGCAATAAATCCATTCCTCTCTCCATCTGAGATAAACAGGGCAGATAAACAAGCCAAAAATGACCTCCATGTGAGAAGCCATAAAAGGCTGAATGAGAGAGTAGGGATGCAAATACAGATGATGCGAGACAATTCCTGAATTTGACTTTGGGGACATTTCTGTGAAAGCCCATTACCCCTTAAATATTCCTTTTTTACAGCAATCTTCACAAGCCTAAGTCTAGTATGTGCTTATGTTTAAATAAAACATTAGAGGAATGACTGAACAGGTATCAGTTTAGATGACATCATCAGTGTTGCATGTGTTGCAGTGTTGCATCAATTCTTTCTAATGAAAAACTAAAGAAGTGTTTTGACAGAGCACTGTTCATTTTTAAGTAATGCCATCATGCAGTGAACAAGAATTGTTGTTGTTAAGCCTTAAACTGGAAAAACTGGAAAATGTTTTTTTTTGTATGACTTGTGGACTGTATTTCTGAAGCTGAAGCAGAGTTTTGTGGAACAAACATAAATTTAGTGAAAAAGAAGCTACAACTAGTTATCACTCTTATATTACTCTTTACTCTTATATTTCAGTGAAGAAATATCTAGCCAAGTCTGAGGTCAGATGTTGTTGGTTCTCATGTTTCAGGTGACACACAGTTATGAAGATGTGAATGATCTTGTCTGAAGGATTTACATGTGAGATCATACTGGAGCTTTTTTGTACAGGAGAGACATCTGAGAAACAGGTGGCTTAAGCGACTTGTCTACTCGCTACTGATGAGAAACAGTTGAGATATTGAAAAGCTCTCCTATGGCCATCTTCTGTTTCTGCTCTGTTGATTTGTGACTAAAATGGTGTCACATGCCTTCTGTAAAATTACACTGAATACAAATATATTTCACTGGATCTTCCCTCTGTATCATGAGTTGTTGCTGCTCCTCTTTGATTCAAAGGCTATCCTCTAAACCTGACCACAGGTCAGAGTGGACATGTCTAATGAAGCTCTAGGGGCTAAATGAGAAGACACCTGCCTTCACCACATCAACTTCTCAATGAGTTCCCAGAGCAGCACAAAAGACTGACTCCCTGGCAGGAGGACACTGGCTCTTGTTTCCTGCTTCCGCTGTAAGGACTTTTGAATGAAGGTGGATGTCCTCCAATGATTCAAGGCACTTTCTGCACACTGACTCTATACATCCACTCTAATTCATACACTACTTTGAGCAGGGCAGGGTTTGTCTCAGTCGGAAAGAGACTTAAATTGGTGAAGTTCTTGAGTTGCATCTTTAATCTGTCTTAATCTGTCCACATTATATACACACACACATACACATAAACCCACATATACAGTATATACATATGAATGCATACACTCTTGGTTGCAAAATATACACACACATTCATATCTGTAAAGTTACCAAACAGTATGTGTTTTTAAAAATAATAAATACCTGTTGATAAGTGTAATGATTTTTATGCATGATGTATTATATTGTATGTATATATTAGACAAATTGGTCTCCAGAAAATCCAAGGGTGGTTTAATTTTGGATTAGCATGTGGCACAGCTGTGTGTCTGTCCCATAATCTTCTCTGGCCCTGACTACTGTCTCATTGAGTTCCTTTAAAGACCTGGACATACCATAACCACATATCCTCACTGCATGTTTCATTATAGGAAGCCGTGAGAAGCCCATTGAGTCCAGTGATTGTGGGTGTGTGTGGAGGTGTTAGGGATGACGGGAGAACACATAGATAAGACACTCCGGCAGTGATATGTAATTATTAGAGTCTGCACAGCATCTGGAACACAGAAAACACCCATCGCTTATTCCCAGACTGAGCAGAAGATGCGAAGAGCAGAACCAGAAGCTCAGGAGTAAACCACAAACAATCAACCACTTTAACTTCTTGTTTGGTAAAGAAAAACACACAGAACCTCTGCACTTCTCATGTCATTCAAAGGCAGCAGTGATTACCGATGCAGTGTTTTACTCAGTGAGGAAGACATCAGGAGAGCAGCCGAGGAGAGTTACTGGAGTTTTATTGAAGCTGGTTGGTTTTTCTCACATTGTCTCATGGGCTAAATTTTCTTAAGAGTAATAAAATGGACATAAATAATAAAACAGTAACATGTTAAGTGTAGCTCGAATTTATACTGAAATATCTGACTTGATTGCAAGGTTTAGCCCTTCTGAAACTTGCAGGGAGATGTTTAAGATCTCAGGTGATTGTAACACATAACAGTAATTACATTTGGAATTCACATGTCCTCCCCCAATACCCTGCAGTTGGGATAGCCACACCCAGTCCTGGTCCACAGAGAACTTCCTAATCAATGTTTGTGGAATGCTTCAATTATTTTAAACTGGTAGCTGTGCTACTGCGGGAGGGCAGGGTGAGAGTCAGGCATGCAGAGCAGGTGTGAACAGATGACCACCCGTACAAACTCATCCTACCCCCCCCACATGCCTCAGGCCTCATAACACACACACACAGTGTCTTTTTTCTTAAGGATTGAGGTAAATCTCACTTGAACACAACAGGTTTCTTGTCTGTGTGCGTATGGCAGTAAATGTGCAAGAAGCACCTGTTTGTGAATGTTGGCGTTTGTTATTTAATGTTTACATCTCTAGACACATTTATAGCATGTGGTTTAGAAGTTTAAACTTGGTATTTAGGGTCTGCCTGTTACTGTGTGAGCCTGTATCACTCAATCAGGTCATGTTTATATTTAAACTCTTAGAAGCTTAAGATTCTGCAACCATTGTTATAACACAAACATTGGGATTTAAATGACCATATTGCCCTCTTGTCCTTTTTTTTGCCTCCTGCAAAGTGTCTTCATGTCATGGCGGAAAGCTATGCAACCCTTTTCTGCAGTTGTGTATGTGTTGTCATGGTAGTGTATTTGTATTAAAGATTACCAATGTCTAATCCTGTTCACACTTACTCATCTTACAGTAGCAAAAGTTAAGATGTGAATAGCAGACTTACTGAACAGCAGCACACTTTGGAGTTTTGAAAGAGAAAATTCAGTTACTGGAGCCTGAGGGTTAAATTGTTGTGTCATTGTAGTATTTTGTATAGTTTGAAAGTCTATCACCGGAGGCCAAAATATCTAATTTCTGTGATGGATTCGTTATGCATCTCTGTAAAGTAAGAGCTGTGAACACGGCTCTCACAGACATGTCTGGAATGGATCTATCTCTGTGGGGCAACAGCTGTCTTTAGGCTTTGAAGTCTGCTGTCTCTGGCCCGACTCGTCACAGGTTTATCTCAGCCATTTGTGTACATACCAACCAGCTTACCGATGTTCACTTGACATACATACACAAAGACGGATGGATTTATAATGTGTTCAGACCTGGGGTGTGAACAGACTCCTGCAGCTGTTACAGCATCCACTGTTTCCGTGACGATCCCGCTATCATCATAGGCAGACCATTATTCCTGAGTCTGCCTGACACGCTGGTTGGAACACAGAGGTGGCGGAAGGTCTGGTAAGGATCAGTTCCGACCATTTCCATAATCCCTGTGGAGAAACATTGGTGCCTCGGCACAGAATGCAGTTTATGTCAACATAGAATGTGGTGTAAGTTTAAAAAAATGGAAAAATAATAAAGAGGAGCATCTGTAGGGATTTCTTGTAGGAACTTTTTGGCAAGACAAACATTTGCAATATGTCAAATCTAAAGTATGGTATTGTAATGATCTATTGTTTTGATTTTTTTTAAATGCTTAACAATTTAAAGTTTATAACAACAAAGTTTGTAACCAACAGATTATGTATTCAAACATTTTCATGTGCATTTTGTTTTCATTGTTGTATGACTTTTATTTTGGAGCTGTTTTTGTTCAAAGTGCAACTGTTGAAGTGTTTGTTATTAAGCTTGTCCTGTATATTTAAGGCATTTGTGTTTGCTGTAATTATTGTTTTTTTATAGGTTTCTTGCTTTGTCATTGAAAATAGTTTCTGTTACATAACAACTGCTCTGTTCTAATTGGCATGAAACAGATTTAATGCATCGATGTAATGTTAAATCTTTTTTTTGTTTGTTTTTGAACCTTTTGTCTGGATAACAACTTGAGTTGCTGGGGGAATAAAGGTTTCATGGCAGCATCTCTATATAGTGTGTATATCACACACAGGAGATGTGCTTGAACAGATGTGTGTGTTTGTACTGTAAACCACACTGTCATATAACTGTCATCATGTTTAATGCATTTTCATAAGCAGATGTTGATGGACACCATGAGGACTATGTACTGCTCTTGTGTTTGTGGAGAACCAGTCCATATTTTGGTTGACCTCCATGATTAAATGACTTTACTGTATACGTTACAGCAAATTTGAACCTTTAAAATCCTTTAAATACTTCAGCCAATAGGAAGATGCTCACATTGACAAAAGCTTCAGATGCTGCTGAAGTGGTTCTTTGTAGCTGAGGGTCTTTGGGTTGCATTACATTGAGGGTTAGTACAGAGGCTGGTGGGATGGCTTGTGTGTAAGTGTGGTCGGTAGAAGGGGGCATAGAGAGGAAATAGATGGATGTTAAGCCCTCAGCTTGCTTGAGGAAGATACCATTCCAGTAAGATTAGAAGAAGAATGCTTGATATTTCTAGATCTTTCTACTTTACTATAGGTCCTCCTTGTTTTTATTGTTGCTAATGTATTTCACAGAATAATTACCCCCCAGTTACCATTTTGTATTGTGTTTTATGACTATATGGAACAAAAGTTCCTGTGAGAACATAGCTGTGGTGTTTTAAGAGCAGTGAAGATCACAAATCTATGTGTGTTTCAAGGGTTTTATAATTATAAGCTTATAACTGACCAGACAAGTGTGGAAATTATCAGAGATTTAACAGGAAAATGTGATGCAAACAAATGATGAAAATGTATCTACACAAACATTTCTTCTGTGACTGTTCTTCTATTTTTTGTGGAATATCAGCAGTAAAAAATGCAACTGAGAAAAATCATAAAATCATAATAATTAAAATTAAAGTTAGTAGTTTGAAAAAAGTAGTTTGAAAAATGTGTAATAAATGATTTAAAATTAAATTATCTTGCCATCCTAGTAGCCATTGTAGCCCATAACTAAGATAAAGCAGTTTTTTTTATGACTTTTTTTGATGATTATAGGTTAATTCAGGTTGTTTAAGCCCAAGAAAAATCTCAGAACATACAGGGGGATTATTTTCTTGTCATAATTTCGTCTTCCTTTTTTCAGTCGTTTAGCAGACTGGTTGTTTATTGGTGGAGTCATGCACATGGAGTGTAGTCAGGGAAAACACAACAAATTTATTAATTCAATTAGTATGTTTGATCAAGTTACTGCTGGAGAACATCTGTCGACCCTTGTGACCTCATCAATTCATCATTAATAACAACATTACTTTGACATTATATTACCTCACAGACACAATAAGTTTATTAATCTAGGGTTTCTCCCATTAGACAGCCTGGGAAAGAAATGGAATTGATTTAAAAAGTTTGTATGTGATGAATTCATGTGAAGAAATGATGGCAAAAATGTTGAAACATTGCTCTATTACAAATGTTTTGAGTTTCAGTTGTCTTGACATCCATTAGATAAGTGTCCAATCGAATATGTCTTGTATTAATTTTTAGCAGTTTTCTGTATGACATCATTGATGTTGAAAACGATGCTGATTTTCTGTCTGTTTGACTTTTCCAGCTCTTCCATGTTGCATATGTGCTCATTAAGTTTGCCAACTCCCCACGGCCAGATTTGTGGGTGCTGGAACGCTCTGTTGACTTTGGCAAAACCTACCAGCCATGGCAGTTCTTCGCCTGTAAGTATAACCAACACCAGCATTACACACACACACACTCTTTGTTGTTGTTTTGTCGCTGAAGCCTGTCAGTTCCATTGGACGCAATACACTCCTGATCACATTGAAACAAAACTCAGAAAAAAAACACAGACCGGCTATCATTTCAAGTCTTCAATTTTTGCCCACAAATGTCTCTGTGACTCGGAGGCAAATTTGTTTGCTATGCTGCTTTCAGAATTCCTGTGCGTTAGTGTATTTGATCTTATATGTTATCTTATATTTGTAGCTTCTGTTCTGTTCTGTTCTTGTTTCAATGTTAACCTCTGCAAAGGCTTTTCAAAGACAACTTTATCAATCAGTTTTAATCTGTGTAAATAAAATTAGGTTCAAGCTAAGTTTCCAGTCAAACATAGCATGAGACACCCCTCACAGCCAAAGGCATGTCTTATGTTACAAAAAATGAAGTAAACACATCATGACATTAAACTGATTGTCATCTTTCTTCTCATTGTCACATTCCTACATAAAACAAAGAAAATCCATTGCTAATTTGAATACACATTCCTGGCCAAAGTCCCAGATTTCAAAGTTTACATTTCTCAACTAATTTGTTCATTGTCTGATTCCAGCCTCTAAGAGAGACTGTATCGAGCGCTTCGGTCAGAGGACAGTTGAACGCATCAGCCATGATAATGACGTCATCTGCACCACAGAATACAGTCGTATAGTTCCTCTGGAGAATGGAGAGGTACAGACACAAACATTCTGTAGTGTCTGTAGTGTCTATACGCATAGTTCAGCCACTGCATGTTCCTGAGACAACTTGTGTTCCTGTCTCTCTCTGATGCTCGCTGCAGATTGTGGTGTCTCTGGTGAACGGTCGACCGGGTGCCATGAACTTCTCGTACTCTCCTGTGTTGAGGGAGTTCACCAAGGCCACCAACATACGTCTGCGGTTCCACCGCACCAACACGCTGCTGGGTCACCTGATGGGCAAAGCTTTGAGGGACCCCACGGTCACACGAAGAGTGAGATATCGTTCCTCTCTTACCTCAGTAGCATTCTAACTGTGTAATTTTTCTGGTAGTAACATACTCTGTGTGTTTGTTCTGTTAGTATTATTACAGTATTAAAGACATCAGCATTGGAGGAAGATGTGTGTGTAACGGACACGCTGAGGCATGTAACGCCCAAGACCCCAATGACCCGTACAAGTAAGTGACACAGGAAATGTATTGTACAGTTTTTGCTGCAAGTCTCTGTGTCGATTTGTTTAGCTTAATGTGTTTCTGTGCAGATGGTGTAATATAATGACGTGTTATTTAAACTTAAATGAAGCAGTTTAACAGTAAATTATAGTTAAAATGCAAATGTAGTATTACATTTTTTTACATGAATAAAAGTTTATGTAAGGATTAGGTTTGATAATAAGGTATGGGTATGGGAATTACATTTATCAGCATATTGTAAATCAATAGAAGTCAATGGATAAAAAGATGTGTGTGCCAGATCTGCTCTATCATGGGCCTGAAGGGACTGTGCACTTGTCAGTCTCTACCTGCGTTGCAGTCAGTTCACACAGGCACCTACATGCTGGTCTGATACACCACCTACATGCTGGTCTGGTCTGATACAGAGTACTGACTGCACAGAGACAGTGTTACACTGCAGGTGTCCACACTTGCCCAATTCTGACATTTTTACCACCAAATATAGCTAAAGCCTAAAGGGTTTGAACATAATCCAGGTTTATAGAAAAGCACCACAGGGCCAGTAATACTACAGGAAATGATGCTGGGTCACTGCATGGTTTTAGAGAGATCAGGCGCGTGTCTCAGGACAGTGAGTGATGGTGGGCAGGGAGGGACATTCCTCAGGTCTGAAGGCCTGCAGGCATCTGGATTTACAAAGATAGCTACATACCTCTATCACAGCCCAGTATAGTGTCTCTCAAGGTCCATTTATCATTGCATCCACTTTCAAACTGAGGTACTAAAATGGTTTTATTTGGGTTATTTGTAGAACATTTTTTAGAATATCTCTGAAAGCTTCTTTAATGGGGAAGTTGTTAAAAAAGTCTCTCAGATGGCTGTGCTTATTTTCCAACGTACTGCCTTCTCGACTGCTTTTGTTTAACAAATAATAATTAAACTTTAGTCACATCACAGATAATGTATGAAAGTTAAAGTGTAGCAAACAAATGTAAGCGCCGTCCTTTCAAACATGCGGTGTGAGTGTAGAAGACCTTCGTACATGAAACAGATGACAGTGTTTAACTGACAGAGGTTTATTTAACATTTCATGAATTATGAAAATACTTTCCTGGCTCGTTTTATGTCGCAGTCAGAAATATCCGCCGGTCATAGTTGTCTTTGTCTCAACTGATGAATCGTCTGTTAGTGCATTACGTCGTTCCACAAATTCCTTCAGCGTTTAGTATGAGCGAACAGGAATATAAACCGCCTAGAACGTGTCGCATCTGTCAGTTTGAGGAAAAAGAGCCTAAAATTTGTGGATCACATCAAACTTACAGGGTTATTAGAGATTATACCAACTAGAAACAGATGCTCGATATTTATAAAGAGTCTAGAGAATTTAGTCAGTATGGTCTCTCATACATTTGCTGTAAAGTAGTGCATGTCTTCTTGTGTGTGTAACTAATGTGGATATGTACTGATTGAAATGAAACCTAGACACTTTAAACCCAGATGTTTTCCCCTGAGACTGTTACTCCTGAATATTTTAAAGAATTAAGTGACTAAGAATGAATACTACTAGTAGATTGTACTATACACATAGTATATAACAATAGTATGTGAAACTGTGTGTGTACATTGTGTAATGACAAAAGTTCTTACAGTACAATGCAACTGTGTTGTCGTAAGTATAACTTGTATGTGAAAATAATGACAGGTCAAGTTGAGTGCATTGCATTGTGGGTAAAAGGTGTGATACTATAGCTAAAGAGGAAATCAGGATAAATTAGTGTACAAATTGTGTACAAGCAACTGAAGAGAGTATGGGTTTGATTTACAGAGCTTAAATGAGAAAACCCCAGTGAATGAATCTGATACCTGAGGTCAAATGTCACTTGCACTTTCCTAAAATCTCCATCCATCTGTTTACGCTCGATAACACTTTAGGATCTTGTGTGGCTTATTTGATGCCATAGACATGAAGTGCTGTAGTATTCACATTTATTGGTCAATGTATATATATGTAGTTGTTTTTCTCTATTTTAAACCACAAACTAGTTTTGTTGTTGTTGGTTAATCTATGTTCTGTCTTCTGTTTCTTCACAGGTTTCAGTGCGACTGCCAGCATAACACTTGTGGCCCGTCATGTGATCTCTGTTGCCCTGGCTTTAACCAGTTTCCATGGAAACCAGCCACTACTTACAGTGCCAATGAATGTGAACGTGAGTTTTACTGTCTTTTGTCCAGCAACCTGACAAAAAAACAAAGATTTAGACCCCACCAGGCCTCTTCTTGACACACAGTTTTTCAATTTCTCAGGGTGTAAAACATATTTTTTCCTTATTCTTTTAAACAATACTGTAAGTGAATGCCATCTAAACACCAAGAGCTATGAGTGACTCTTTGTGAAGTTCAGAAGTTCAGAATCTATACATCTTGTCATTCACACCTGAACTTATCTCATGTCATTCTAGCATCAAAAAAGATTTTTAATTTTCAAAACCAGTCAAGTCATCAAACATTAATCTCTTGTTTAAAAAGAGATTTTTTATCTCTTTAAAATAAATCCAGAACTTATTCTAAACAAATACAAGTTTAATCCAAGATAATAAAAGTGAAGTTTTAAAAACCAATCCATGTAATCCATGCAAAATTAGCTTGGTGCTGCAGAAACTGGATTGGAAAAACTGGTTTGGTATCAGTACAGTACTTTTTTAGTAAGACATTCGAGTGAGAGTG
>JBAJNP010006176.1:0-26396 GCA_036877545.1 Yasuhikotakia modesta | reverse complement strand
CACACTCTCTCTCTCTCTCTCTCTCTCTCTCTCACACACACACACACTCTCTCTCTCTCTCACACACACACACACACACACACATTAGAGAATTTTGATTAGGTGCTTTTCTGGGAAATTAAAGTACCCTTAAGTCTATTTAAACCTGTTCCACTTCAGCATTAACCCGCTACAGGTCACAGTTCTGATTAGCCAATCACATGCTTTCCAGAGCCAACACACTGAACAACCAGAACCAACGCTTTGATCAGCCAATCACACATCTGAGAGCCAACACTCTAATCAGCCAATCACACACTTCCCAGAGCCAAAGCGCTTATCACACACTTTTCTCTCAAAAACATTTTAGCACTTTTTGTCTTAACATCATCTGAATAACTTTTAAATGTCAAATTTTTGTCATGATTTGTCTTGTGCTTTTATAATCTGTTAATAATCTGTACACGTCACTCCATTTAGTTTAATGTTTATTGTTTCAAACCAGAGTTCAGTGCCATCATATTTTTGGTGCAACACTGAAGTTTAGGCCCACATTCATTATTCACAACAGTCTGCAAGTGACACAGCAAAATTTAATTGCTCATATGATTTTTTTTAAAACCTCAACACACAACAAACAAACAAACACAATGTTACTCAGGAAACAACAACGTCTGAAGGGAAAACTTTAGTGTTGTTTGCTAGATTACAGCTAGATTAAAAATAGATTAATTCTGAATGCAAATCTAATGAAGTCAATACATTTTATTTATTTATGAGATTGAACCTAATGCTGATTCACATATAAAAAATGTGTGAAGTGATTTAAAAATGATTACAGTAGGTTGTTTACAGCACATCGTATCCTGAAATGTGAGCTGTTGAATGAAACACTGTATTATTTGTAGTATTTAGCACAGAATTATCTGATCTTACAAGTTCTGATCTGAAGGACAAATGAAAACTGAGAGCTGTGACATCACACTGCAGGATTACAGATCAGTGAGGTCATCGCAGTCAGATCACTGACTTCCTTACATAATGAATTAACAGGCAGGGAAATATCTTCAGCGTTCAGTAAAGCTTCATGGACGCGGCAAAGAGATCGGACAAATCCTCCTCTCCGTGAGCTCGGGGGGACAGTTTTGTGACCCTCTCCTGCAAAACACACACAAACACACAATGTGTGTGTTACACAACAGAGATGTAATGAGGAGTGTAATGTTTTAAGTTGAATGAGTTTAAAGTGGCTGACCTGAGGGATGGTGCCTTTCACTAAAGCTGGAATGTCTTCTTTACTGTAGCCTATAGCAGACAAGCCGTCTTCCACTTCCAGGTCATATAACAACATTCGGAGAGTGTCGGCCAATAAACGACCAGCATCTTCTTTCTTAACATTATTCACATCAGACCCTTATGAAACACACACAATAATATGCATGTACAGATTAAAAACCTTGTTTGTAACTTATCTAATATCTATAGGCTCTATATCTCTGATGGTGAGTTACCGAGTATCTGTGCGGCCTGCAGGTGGCGCTCCGGACACACGCTGGCAGTGAAGGCAAACACAGCAGGGGACGTGAGAACAACAGACAGTCCATGAGGCTGAAAGAAAGAGTTTCTGTTGTATAATACTGCGTTTTACTATATGTTACCTGTGACTATTGCTTTATATATAGCGCATAATGTATTTACCACTATAGGATGTTTTACATTGTAGCCTTTGGCTCTGAAAGTTTTGACATTTCCTGCAATGGGGTACGACATTCCATGACTTTGGGAAAAAGACAAAAAAGCAGGTATTAGTTTAGAAAAACTACATTAATCTCAAAACAGAAGCCCAAAAATGTGTTTTATTGTCTTAATCTGTAAAATGCACAGCTAAAATTTTTCTCTCCGTTAATTTTAACCTCTAATCTATTTATCATAAAAGTGACACATTTTCATAAAAGTCAAGGGCTGCTTGCTTCCGTTCCCTAAACTCGGTTAAGCCCACCTGTGCTGTGTGATGCTGGAGGTTGTGACCGATTGGAACCAGCAGTTACATTAGCGCTTTCAGAAGTGCTGGGATTTGATGTTTACAAACTCATTATCAGAATCAATATGCTAATTTAACAAATTCTGTTTAATTACCATAAATGGACTCCAGCATTGCCAAAACCGATTCCTGCAAACACGCTGGCCAGGTGCATGCTGGACCGGGCCTCCAAATCTTGTGGGTCACGCACCGCCCTGCAGGACAAACACGCTTTTGTAACTCAACAACACTGGAATTAAAGTAGATTTGTAGAATATTTTCAGCTTTACTTCATCCGCGCTTTTGGCTAGACGTCTATAGATGTGCAGTTTGTAAACTGATTTGGCTCTATACTGTCAAATCACCCTGAACAGAAACATGGTTCATGTAGCTTCAACATGTTCCTGTAGCTCAGCTGCTAGCGCATCGTATTAGCAGCACAGAGGTTGTGGGTTTGACTCCCAGAGAACGTACAAACCAATTAAAAGGCAAACTTTGAACGCATTGTAAGTCGCTTTGAATTAAAGCATCTGCCAAATACATGCAAATATAGTCTAGATCTGTTGGCCCAATCAATGAACATGATGGGAGGAAGACAGAAAGAAACTATTAGCTATGAAATAACTTCACAACACAATGTTATTGTTTGTTTGTTCTGCAGTATGGCTCCAACTAACAAAATACCGTTTCAGGTATTTGGAGACGATCTGGAGTGCGTGTCTCGCCCAGACGTCACTGATTGGATTACTGCCCTGGTATGCGGGGCGATAGAGGGGGTTGGAGGGGCAAGGGGTCCTTTGGTTATAAGGCAGCGCAGTGAAAGACTCCAATGCATGACTGAAAAAATGCGATTCACACCACAAATTATTAATATATCACAGATAATCACATACATAAATCACAGCTTTATAAAAATGGCTCCTTGTATATAAACACACACCAGAGCACATCAAACCCACTGTTAGCCGCCACTCTGGACGGCATGTAAAGAGTGTGTAATGGATCCACCAAACCCAGTGTGGGCTTTATTGCTCGACTCGCTATGCCTGAAAACACACACACTCACTTTAAAGTGTTTCAACTGGGTAAACATGAGCTACAGATTTACCAACATTAATTCTACTGCATAAAACCTAGAACAAACTCAACATTAAGGGTTTATCTTTAATCACATATCTTACTTAAAGGCAGGGTAGGCAATTTAAGAGACTATAACTAGAGAGAACTATAAAATCATTTTAAAAAAACGCACCCTCCCTTCAAACACTCCAAAGTCACTCCTCTTCCAAAACATAGACACACATTTGACAGGCAAGTTCTGACCAAATGCAACGATTGGACGAACACTTTATGGTACATAACTACAACAAAATAACTACCCTGCCTTCAATCTTAAACTTAAACCTTTGACACTCAATCTCTTTACTTATGAACACACAGAATAGTGATCAAACGTTAATGAGTAAAATGTTTCGTCAAACCAGTTTTGGCCTTCATGTCTTCAAAGTCAAAGATCGCCACTCCTGTGGTTTCACTCCCACTACCAGCCGTGGTGGGAACTTACACATGCACAGACATACAGACACAAAACGCTAATAAAAACACTTTATAGTTTAGCAGCGTAATTCTTTGTATGTTAAAATCTAGAGAGAAAGGCAGGTTTTGCTTGTACAGTACCAGCGATCAATGGCTTCACCGGGCCTGTGACAGGTTGCCCTTTTCCAATTGGTGCGTTCACAAAGTCCAGAAAATCTGCCTCTGGGTGGGATGCGTAGAGATTGGCTGCTTTACAGGTGTCAATCACAGAACCCCCGCCCACAGCCACGTACATGTCAAAACATCCTTTTTTGGCAAAATCAATCGCTTCTTTAAAACTATGAAGACAGAAAACTGCATTTATATGCTACTAATTATAATCATAAACACACAAACAACACTAACAAAGCACTATATGTGTGATTTTTGACTGTTGGTTCCATCTCTCTTGGTTCCACCTTTTGTCTGTTGGTTCCACTCTCACATCCTCAAAGATCTGATATTTGACCCGGTGTTCTGTCAGGGAATCCAGAACCGCTGTGACCGGCGGCAGTCGGGCAAGATTTCTGTCCGTCATCAAACACACGTTTCTCGCCCCCATGTTCTGTAAATCCTGATCGACCAAACACAACAGCCACAGCAAACTTCAGAACCACGTTTAACACTGAAGTTACAATAAGAGCAATAAAGCAGATTCTCCAAAATCTGGTTTTTGCTAATGATTATTATATCACACGCAGTTATGAAGATAAACACATTTCTCCTTTGGTTTTTCACGGATGCAAGAAAATCTTACATGTTTGGAACGTGAGGATGAGAAAGTTAGATGTAAAAATGTATTTTTGGATTTATACTTACCATGCCAATTTCCCTGGTCACTCCTGCCCCAAATCTGATATTGGAACAAGCCATCTGAGACAGAGAATGAGAAAGTCACGTATTTAAATCCAATATGATTTGACTCATGATGTTTTGAGGGAATTTCAATTTAATAACAAAAGTGTGCAATTCTCTTAGTTTGACTAGTTTATTCATTTAAATCACAAGGTGTTTAACTATAAAGACATTCTGTCACTGAAATGTTTAATAATAAATGGTGTTTATAAGAGCAGCTCTTACTTCAAACGCGTAGTCGGTGTTCCGGACATGCGCTGCACAGAAAACAACACGCGTTTACGCATGAGACTCTTTATTCCTCAGAGCAAATGTGCGGCTCTTACCTCGATGATGAACGTGTGAAAACGCTTGAGAATGAGCAGGACATCTGCACCTGAAACATGCATGGCGACTTTACAGCGCTGATGTATCGGTACACATAAGGTATGTCTTACAACACATCTGGTGCCCTTTGGGTCTGCTAAGGGTTCGTTGACAACTCCCAGGGCGTTGAGAACAGTCACAAAACATGCACACTTACGCAAATATAAAAGTGCATTGGATAAATGCGCATTTTAACGCGCTAATAGCGTGAAATGAAACTTACGAGGCGCTCGCTAACTGGCGCATTAGTTGCGCGACTCTCTCGCCGCCCGCCATGATTTCTGCCCTCCAGCACCGACGGCGCGTTTGAACCCTGAACCTCCGCCATCTACCGACAGCTACGCGCTCCTCACACACGCGACACGGTGTTTTAAGGGTAACGTTATGGGTTATGACTGTTTCTTTACGGGGAGAGAAGTGAGAGACCACCTTATATTGTCACAAAGTTTGTCAAATAAGCAACTTGTCAGGATATTTTAAGCGGCCTTAACTAGTTAACAGGCATAATTGTGTTTTCTGTGAGGGTTAATATATTTACTTTTTATAGCATGTTGTAAAAACTAAAGTGTTGGATGCTTTGCAATAATATAAGGTGCTGAATGTGTGCGCAGGTTTGTCTACTTCTCTCCCCAGAAACTGGAGAGATTGTCAGCAAGTTTTTTGAATGTTATGGAGAATCGTATAGAAATATTATATCTGGTGCTGACACAGAGGTACTGGCTGCTCTGTGTGTTACTTAGTGTAAAACATGATCTGATGAAGATACTCAGCCGTGATGAAGGTCACACGTGTCCACACGTGAAATGTCTGGATGATGGTGTGTTTCTTCTCGCCAAAAACACCGATCACTTTAGATGAGCACATCAATGACCAAATCCTGAATGTAATGTGGCTAAATAAAGCTCACATTTTAACTGAAGACACAAACACCAGCTCCTCGCCCAGCCACAAACATGAATGCATTTGAATACATTTGTTTATTCGGTGCAATATGACCAGGTTGGTGATTATTTTAATGGGCTAAACGGTGGGCCAGCAGATCCCACGCGGGGCCCTTTGACCCTGTGCTCTCACAATAACAACTGCGCGTCTTATCGGTGCCAATGGTCCAAGCGCGCGCTGCTTTCTCTCCAACCCAGTCGTTCATCAGCCCAGTGTCTCAATTACCGGCGCTCGAATCACGTCCATTAACTCAAATTAAGTGAAACCTGTTAATTCAGAACGACTCCGGATTTAATCTGCAGCGCGTAACCAAACGCGCAAGGCGGAGCGTGAGAGCTGGTTTAACGCATTTTCATGTTGGACATCCTCGGGCAGCGCGGAGCCAATTCTTCCGTGACTCATTCGGGTCTCTCTGTTATGTTATATTATATTATATTATAGAAATAAAGTGCCGGTCGCGCGCATGTGCGTGTCGTATAAATAAACCCACTGATGCTCGCGCTCCAAACAGCCCGGGGTGGGAACGCGCGCGCGGTGAAGTCAGAGGATCCCCAAAACCTGCCCGGCACCCGCAGTGAGGTGAGCGAACCTGCAAGGTCCTGTTTGTTAACGTGAGTTAATCCCTTAACTAACACAAGGTGATTAATACAGGATGTATTAATACAAATGCAACTGTTTTCTGAAGTTAGTTAAATCCAATTTAACATGCAACTTAAAACTGTATAAAATAATTTAGTAAATGGTAGAATGAACAACAAATGCAAGTGTTGTTTACAGCTGGGTTACGTTAAATAACTTAGTTAACTGATGTGACTTTAATTTAAATGACTGAAATGTAATAATTGTTTTCAGTAATGAACTTATCTTCATGTTTAAAAGCGACCCGTTGCTCTGTATAGGCAAAATATAAACAATAAATGCAAAAAACTCACTGATGATGTATAAACAATGACAGACGTATTTGCACAAAAACTGCAATTGTTTTAGTTTCATGCTTAAAACCAATAACAAACAAATACGTATTTAATTACATGCATGTAAAATATGCATTTTATGTAGTTCTGTCGATTAGATGTGATTGTTTAACAAAGAAATACATCCTGTTCATATGATAAAATAATAAACGAGGCGCAGGCTGTATCACTGCTTTACCGTGCAGCCCTGCTGTGTCCCGTCACTCCAGATTTCCCAGATTTTCCAGAATTCCCGTCGATGAAGCTGCACGCGGTGATGCTGATGCTGATGCTGATGCCCGGACACGCGCTCCAGCCGCCGCCCGTCTTAATGCGCTTGGGGGAGGAATATTTCATCCGGCTGGACAACGCGGAGCGCAGAGCCGCGCCGCGCACCGGAGCTCTTCAGCTGCAGCTCACGCAGAGGCTGTCGGGCGGCCCGCTCGGTAGCGTCGGTAACGGAATCGTGAACCGGGAGCGCCGGTCCGAGGATCCGCCCATCTCGCTAGATCTGACTTTCCACCTGTTGCGCGAGGTTCTGCAAATGGCACGAGCCGAACAACTTGCCCAGCGGGCGAGCAGCAACCGCAAGATGATGGACTTTTTCGGGAAATAGCGTTTAAAGTTATTTATTCACGTGGTTTTGTACGCAGCGTAAGCCGGTGTCTTGCTTCTCTCTTACCGTTTAAGTTCTTAAATCTCATGCCATAATGAATTTCACCATAAGCGGATCATAATCATCCTTTATTAATGCTTTTCAATCTGCGGTGCCTCAGAAAAAATAACTATTATCAAATATTACCAATGCAATGACTGTACAGCCAGTAAATGCGTATTTATGCTTAATGTATTAATGCATAAAATCATTAAAGTCTAGTTCAATACAACTGGCTTTTCCGGAACGTCTTAAGCAAGCGTCTATGTGGGCATACAGCCCGTCCTCACAGTGATCTTACAGGTGCACCAACTAGTCTGGTGTTTATTTTGGCATATTTAACCAGGAAAAGGAGAAAACGTGCCGTGGTCCATCTTCTGAAATCTGGCTGGGACTGGCAGCTACCTAAACATGTATTTCAACAGAAAGACAGATGGGATAGACACACACACACACACACACACACACACACACACACACACACATGCAAGTGAAGACAATGAATTAAACATTGAAGGGGTTGAGAAATCAGTGTTTCAATGTTTTGTGATTTTTACTGTTCAGTTCTAATGAGTTTTACATGAGTTTTAGAGTCCTCTGAATTGAAAATATAAACAAAACGCACCGATTAACACACAAATATAAGTATGTACGTAATTTCCCTCTTTCCAGAAGATATTTGTCACCCCCAGATTAAACTTGAACTGACTGATAAGAGTAAAATGTTGGTTGGTAATGCTGAAAATGTTGAGATGAGTCTCAGTACAAACATTTAAACGTGTGTCAGAGATTTCAGGAATGTATTTAAATTTCACATGATCATTTTTTCAAAATAGGAATCCTGTAAATAAACTTCTGCTGGGAAAATTAAGTGGCATAAGTGTTTATTTTTGGTTTCTCATGTTACTTTTAGCCTGAAGAAAAATCTTTATCCTCCTCTCACAGTCTCTCGTTTATCCTTGTGTTTAAGGTGGTTGTTGGTGTCCGGTTTAGTCTAGTGCAGAAGTTAATCCTCGAGTTTAGCCCTCCACAGCCGGGACACCTCCTGTCTAATGGTTTAACTTTAACTCATTACTAGTTAAGTCTGTTTGGTCATCAGTAACTATCAGATTCCAGCTCTGTGTTTAGCTAACTTTTTAACAAGAAACCTTAAAAATGTTTCTGCCCACTTTAACCTTGTAATTTAATAGAAAACAGTACTGGCACTATATTGACATTAAATTGCCTTACAATACAAGATGAGTTCTGCTCAGTTACACGCATGTCACCAAACCAACGACTACAGGAATTAAATCAACACATTAATCTCCACACAATAATAATTTGAGGTGACAGACGTCTCTAAACTCTTACTTGAGCAGATGAATCTGTGGAAGGGTTATGACTTGCATCTGATGTGGATGTGGCCGAGGGCGTGTTCTCTGCTGGTGGGATATTTATTGATTGGTTGGGCTTTGACACTTGGGAGGAGTCAGCTGTCAGCGTTGAGGGGTTCAGTGTAGGTGTTTGTTTCTGCTCGGCGGGGGTGGGTGTAGTTCCTGAAGATGCCTGAATCACAGGACTAACAGTATCACCTGCTACTTCTTCATCCTCATCATCTTCATCATCACCATCTATAGTGCAAAGACAGGAAGGTTTCTTAACAAGAGACAGATTAAAACAAACTGTGTATAAACTGTGGAGCTGCGTTACCCCTGGTGAATTCTATGCTGAGAATGGCTTTTTTTTCCTGCTGGAAGTTTGTAGTGAAATGATCCATGTTCTCGTATCCACGCGCCACCTTTTCCAAATGACTCACGTTTCGGCCTTCTGCTATCCTGACGGTGAAAGAGCCTAAATGGTTAAAACCTCAAAACCCATAAGAGGAAAAAATGCTGATGACTTTTATGAGAAGAATGAATCTTGTGGTTTACTCACTGCTGTAAGAGAGGCTTTGCGTTCTGTTGAGGAGATGTGGAGATGTTTACATTAGAGAAGATTTACTCTTATGCCACTTGTACAAATGTATTGTATTACATCAGGACAAGGATGTTATGAAACAGCTTCTGAGAGCTGTGTGTGACCTGTAGGAAGATGGCCATCTCTGACTGCTCCATAGTCTGGATTCCCGTCTCCACCAGTTTGGCTGCATTATCCAGGTGCTGTCTGTACCTGCACAGGTGATTACTGTGATTAATACAAATCCATAAACGTATAAATCACATTATGATTTTAGTTATGGACTGGTGTGTGTGTGTATCTGTGTGTGTATGTGTGTCTGTGTGTGTCTGTTTGTGTGTTTGTTTGTGTGTCTGTCTGTGTGTCTGTCTGTGTGTATGTGTCTGTGTGTATGTGTCTGTGTGTGCAAACAGCAAAGAAAGCTGAAAGTTAACGTGTTTGTACTTGTGCTGTAGGCCATTGATGTAATCGAGTTTCTCCTGTTGTTCTGCAGTGATCTTCAGTGTGAGATCTCCTCTGCGCTCCTCTAGCAGAGCATACAGACGATCAAACCATTCACACACGCGAGACTTCTGTCTGCGGCCGTTCTCCTACACACACACACACACACACACACCAAACTGTAATGTAGAAACTTAAACTGAAAGTTCTGATGGTCAACATCACAGAAATCAGTCCCTCACCTCCACGGCTCTACAGCTCTCCTCCAGCTGGCTAATGATGCCTTGAATCCTGTCATTGTTTCCAACTAACACACTTACACCATCCGATAATTCTGTCTGCACACAAACACACCGTTACACTAAACAAAACACTGTTACACGCTCAACAAAAATCACTCAATCGTCACAAATATCGTAATACAGTCTGAACCAATGAGACGTACACACGTACACACGTACACACACAGGCTCAGAAGGAGGAAGTGTGAAAAGAAGAAGATAAAAGGAAGTCTCACTTTTTGAGTCTCGTAGACAGATTTAAGCGGAGCGACTTCACAGCTCTGATGATTCCCGAACACTTTACACAGAGAGCAGGTGGGAACGGAGCAGGTGACGCAGTAAATGTTGATCTTTTCATCCTGGTGCTCCTCACACATCAACTCACTGTTCTTCAGATCTGACTCTGGTTTACTGGTGCTGAGAGAGAGAGAGAGAGAGATAAATCATCCACTACTGCAGGCCAAAAATACCCCCAAGATAAAAAAGGGAATCTAATTTTAACAAACCAAGAAATTATTTTGCATCATAATGAGGAACCCAACAAAACTGTTTACTAATCTGACTGCATGTATTAGAACGTTTTATAAATGTTGGCCTTCAGTCATGTTTTAATTTTAAATCTGAGAACCGGTTTCACTGAGGGTTCAGTTGAGAAGATTGAATACACAACTAGCTTAACTAGCTTGTAATGTAAACTTATTATCAAGACCTTCTAGATAACCTGTGTGTGTGTGTGTGTGTGTGTGTGTGTGTGTGTCTGTGTGTGTGTGTGTGTGTGTTGGGAAGACTGATAAACACAGAAAGTGTGTCTGCTCCAGCTGAAATAGCTCCTGCCACATTGGCCTATTTACAAATATAGTCCAACACACACACACAGATCATATTCTGGAATAGAACAGAATGGTCTGTATTTAAGGAGTCAGTCTGAATAAACAGATGCAATTTAAAGATTCATTTCTGAGATTATTTAGGAATTAACTGGGATTGTTAATCATTAAAATAATTGTGAAAGTTTGTGGAGGTTTTGAAGTGTGAGGAAATACGGCTGTGAATTGTAGCTTTTCTTCACCTGCTGCTTTCTTGCTTGTACATGTCTATGATGTTCTCCACCAGCAGGTTTCGCTGCAGGCCGTACACCCCATGTCTGTCCAGAACCACCTCATGTCTGCAGGACGGGCAGCGGAACCGGCCGCCAGAGCCCAATGAAGAACCGCCCCGTGTAGGTAAGTAAGGGTTTGAGGCCTAAAACACACACAGACACATTACACACACATCATAACTGTTAAAGCTGCACAGCAGTCGCCTCTCTACCGCCATCTCTGTTTGAAACATAACATTGCAGGTAGCGTTGCTTAACTTTTCATTGCGTCTGCTTAAGTTTAACTCACACCAAACTGACATTAATCACACATAAATCATTACTGTGAACTTTTAAACATCTGTCTGTCATGTAATCCCTCAATACCCGGTTTTTACATGTTTTTAAGCCTTAAAAGTTACGTGTTAAAGCTTTAACCATTTGCACCATTCTGTAATTGTTGAGATTGAATTTTTTGTACCTGAAATATGTCGTTGGCACATTTTCGGCAGAGGTTGTGTTGGCACGGTAAGATCACCACCGGTTTGGTGAAGATCTCCAGACAGATGGGACATATCAGCTGCCTCTCCAAACTCTCCATGGTGTCGCGCTTGTACCCCAAACTCACGCTCATCGCGCGGAGAGGCGCAATGTGTTGTATATGTGGATCTGTTTGCTTATGTGGTTCCTCAGAGAGAAGTAATACAAATTGAAATGGCGTTTCCCGTGTAGGACCCGAAGCGGTGCGTCACCCTCCTCGACGCGTTCGTGTCGGATCTGTTTTTAGCCTGGACACGTCAAGGTTGCCATGATTACTTGACCATATATGAAAGAGACCGGACAGCTGTTTGACCCTCTTCGAACCCGCAGCTCCCCGGAACCACAAGCGCGCGGCGCGCCTCTGGACACCGGCGTGTCCGTAACGCGCTCCGTGCGGTCAGCTGTGCCCAGTTCTTCACGTGAGATGCAATAAAACATCATAATGTTCAACTCTCCACTGTTCTTCAGAAAACCTCTCCAGGTCCTGCGCTTTCTTTGCATGCGTTTATCTTCTGCATGTCTGACCCGTTTCACACTGAAGACGTTATCAGGACTAATGCACATCTAGCCTCTAACGTTCCTTGATGCTCAAGAAGGCAACTCGGTACATTAAAATAAGAAAATATATATGAGCATAAGACCTTTAAACAAAATTAAAACATCCCAAAACTGGTAACAGAGATCAGATTTATACCGTAAAGGCAGCAAAACAACAACAAACTAACTAGTTCTCAGCATACATAGAAAAAACTTAAATTTGCTTTTTGCAAAGATTGTACTGGTTTGTGTTATTTCTCCCTGACTATATAAAGCAGCCATTCTCTTCTGCAATGGGTGTGTCCAGTGAAAACCAGTTTTATTTTACTGGTGAGATAGAAAAGAATAAGATAACAGAGAAGCCTTTATGTGAGGATTAGTAGGACCGGCTGCTGGCATCCACACAAACCCAGTCAGACACACTGACCCACATGTAGGCGAGAAAAGAAAGAGGCATTTGTTCTGTTGGGAGAGAATCTATCAGTTTCTCACCAGAAACTTACTTAAGTCTTGCTTAATCCAGAGATTTCTGCCAAACTTCTGCTTTTCTCCGAAAACTTCTGCTTTTCTCATCCACTGATGAGTTACTGTTTTAGGTGTTTTAAATAACACACACTTTCAAAATCTCTATTGCCAGGAACTTCTGGAAAACCCCTGAGTTTATACCCTGACTCACAAACATCATGATGTGAGCTGTAACTACCACACAAGCGTGAGTAAGAAGCACACAGTAAGACGACAGGCAATGGGATGTTTCGGCCCCCTGACAATTTACCCTACTAGCATTAGGCAATAGCAAGCTAGCTTTCTGTCCTCTCCAAAGCCACACCTCCACCAAAATACAGGAACGTTGGCAAAATAGGACAACCTATCGCTGCGTTCAGACCCAATGCAATGATTGGATGAACGTTTCATTGCCCTGAGGCTTCCACAGAAGACGTATGCTACAGGATTAGACCACTCTGTGTGTGCTCTCAGGATATAACTTTGAGACTTTTAACCAGCATAACAAAAAACATCTCCAGTCCTGTCTGAATCAGTATTGCAGTTAGTGAAAAATAGCCACCCGTTGCTTGGGAACTGGAACAAATGAGGCTCCGATCATACAGGAAAGTATAGGAACAGTTCAGAACACATTCATTCCTTCTGTTCTTCCATCATGTAGGTGCATCAGGATTCAAAAGTCCAAGGATAATAAATAGAGTTGAGCAATGTTTAATTTTCAGCGCCCTCCCATGGGCGTGACTTTCTTTCCTCCAGGGAAACACTAGATCTACATTTGATCCCTTGTTATCTGCTGGGTTTCCATCTCACTAACTCCCTGATGTTGGATCAGTGATTCTGTACGTTGTCGCGAACTGGAGTCGCCAAATCTGGACGCATCCCGGAGCGGATCGCTTTATAAAGCCGCTTTGCACGAGTGTCGTCGGGTTTAAAGAAGGAACGATAATGCTGGAATATTTATTATCGATGTTTTTGGGTTTGTTGTGCATGTTGCTCGTATGTGCGCGTTTCAGCCGGATGCGGTGAGTGAATGTATTACTAAAGCCTTTCCTCGAAATGCAGGCGATGGTTATGAGTGATGATCCTGTTCCAGGAGCAGTTTTCTCTAAATGTTGTCCTCTATGTAGACTAATTCTGCAAATGCTTATAGCCCGTCTGCTCTGACTACAGGCCTGTTTGTGTGGAACGCTGTATAACAGCTTGTTGTAATTCAGATAAAGTCAAATTCCATTGTTCTTCCTCAGAAGGAAGTTTTGAGAACTCCCAAAAGGCAGCTTTGATCCGTTTCTGGTGAGCCTGGAAATGTAGGACAGGGAAGCAGACAGAAGCAGTGGATAACAGAGTCGCAGGAAACGATTTTCTCAAAGTTTATTTTAAAGAAAACAGCCAGCAGTGTTTTTTGCCAGATATTTTGGATTTTGTTAAAAGAATGATGCCATCAGCAACAGTTTTACCTCAGTTTAACAGCATGTGTAAAACAGGGAATGTGTGTTTCAGGAAAGAGGGTGAACCTCCGCTGATTAAAGGCTGGATTCCGTTCCTGGGAAAATCTTTGGAATTTGGAAAGGATTCTTATCAGTTTCTTACAAAACTACAGCAGAAGCATGGAGATGTTTTTACTGTACTTATAGCAGGTATTTCTCTCTCTCTCACACACACACACACACACATACACACACACACATTTCATGTTTTAAATCATGTTTCATGTTTATAACATTTTACAGAGGTACCACACAAACTGTATATTCTGTCCCCAAACGCAAACATTACAGAAAACTTACTGCCCTTATAGAGTTAAATAGATTATTCTGCATGAGCTTTATACTTCATAGGGACCTAAAATGTGTTCACAGGGGAAAACATTATATAAATGTTCATCTGTGTGTTTATTCAGGCAAATACATAACATTTGTGATGAACCCCCTGCTGTATCCATCTGTGATCAAACATGGAAAACAGCTGGATTTTCACCAGTTTTCTGACAGTGCAGCTTCCAGTGCGTTTGATTATCCGCCGGTACGGAGTCCCCGATATCCTGGACTGAGTGACAGCGTCCAAAGAATGTACGCGCTGCTGCAGGGACCGGCCCTGGACCCGCTCACCCAGAGCATGATGGGAAATCTGCAGCATATTTTGCGACGTCATTTTAAGTCTGGCGAGGGGCCTGGTGGTGTTTGGCAGGAAGCGGAGCTGTATGACTTTTGTAAACACGTGATGTTTGAGGCCACGTTTAACACGTTGTACGGACAATCCCCTCATCTTCAGCTGGATCAGCTTCGAGAGGACTTTGAGAAGTTTGATGCCTTCTTCCCTTTACTTATGGCTGGTGTTCCCATCCGCTTCCTGGGAAAAACCAATGAAATCCGTAAGAAACTGAAAAACTTTTTCCACCCTCACAGAATGGCAGAATGGAATGGTCCGTGTGAGTTTATACGGTCCAGAATCGGCCTGTTCCAACAATATGATGTGCTTCAAGACCACGATAAAGCAGGTGACTCCCACATACCCTGTTTTTAATAAAAGGTGCCATTTTATGTTATTTGACCTAAGCAAGCAAATGAATAATGTCAGATATTACTGATGTTTGACCCAGAGTTAAGATTTAATTTTGACAAACAGTTGTACAGGTAAATTAAAGCTTTTTTGAAGATTGATTTAAAGGGACTTTGCTTGACTTCAGCTTTTGTTTGTTTAGTGGAGTGACGCTAACAGTTACATGTGTCAGATTAGCCTGCAGCGACTGTAACTGTAGCTGCTGTCGTTTCACCCTGTGGTTTGGACACAAAGATGCATTTTTAAGATTTTTCTGTCTCTCTGTAGCTCATCATTTTGCAATGCTGTGGGCATCAGTTGGAAACACTATCCCAGCATCGTTCTGGTGTCTGTATCACCTGCTGTCCCACCCTGAGGCCCTTGCAGCGGTCCGAGCAGAAATCCTGGCTGTGGTTGGACAGGACATGCAGTCCATCTGTGAGCAGGACGTCACCATAACACGGGAACAGCTTGATCAGATGATTTATTTAGGTAAGACACACACAGAGGAGCACACTCTCACTCAAAGCTGATGCATCACATCACAATAACATTTTAGTGTGCGTTGTGTTTTTCCTCATTTTATTTTTTATATAAACATTTGAAAAGTAGCATAAATAAGGCATTTGATTTAAATACAGTTTTTATCTGACCTTCATACTAACCAAAACCAGGTGAAAAACCTTGTTCCTGTAGCTCAATGTGTTCAGTTCCCACTGACAAGTAACACAAGAACGAATCAAACGTATTCTCTGAATACACTGTAAGTCAAGCGTCTGCCAAATGAATACATGTAAATTTAAATTAGGTAAAACCTGAGAACACCCAACAGAACCGTTACAGTGAGTGTACACAAATGATGAAACGTACGTTAACACAAATGTATTTTTGTGACTTTTGTCTGTAGAAAGTTCAGTAAATGAGAGTCTGCGCCTCTCCTCTGCTTCCATGAACATCCGTGTTGTTCAGGAAGATTTCTGTTTGCGTTTGGACAGCCAGCATTCCATCAACCTTAGGAAAGATGACATCATCGCTCTCTACCCCCAAAGCACACACCTGGACCCTGAAATATACCAACAGCCTCAGGTAACACCTACAGCTGCACTTACCCGTGTGACTGATGTACTTTATTTCTGTTCAAACCCTTATCGAACTTCTTGTGTGTTTGTAGCAATTCCTTTATGACCGTTTTGTGGAAGACGGGAAGGAGAAAACTGAGTTTTATAAATGTGGCCAGAAAGTCCGTTACTATCGCATGCCGTTCGGTTCCGGCGCCACTCAGTGTCCTGGAAGATTCTTTGCAACCAATGAGCTGAAGCAGTTTGTGTGTGTGACTCTGCTCATGAGTGACATGGAGTTACTGCACGATCGGCAGCCGGTGAAGCAGGACACCAGTCGTGCTGGTCTGGGCGTTTTGCCGCCGGCCGATCGCATTCCTTTCAGATACAGAGAAGCACAGGGCTGAACAAACCGAGAGGAATAGATACATGACAGAAGACAAAGACGCTGTTATCTGTTGATGTCTGAGAATGTTGTTCCTCCTTATTTGTGGACAGTGAGGCTCAGTATGTAATTTTTTAGGAAGTCAAATCCAGGCGCTGGTAAATCATTGTTGTAAGTATACTGATGTAAACCGGGAAGAACACTTAACATTAATCTGTTGTTTGCTCAGTTTCAGATTGCAGCTTTAAAATGTGTTTGGGAATAACACAACCGATACCATGCAGGCGTTCCCATGTAACACTGATAGGAGAAAGATCTTTAGGAGAGTTGTGTTAAAAGTCTGTATGGATTTAAAAGTTTTTACAGACCTTATTACCCTTCTGTCATGTATTACGTTGTCAATTGTTGTAATCATAAATTCTGAAATTATACAGAACCAAAACCTGCAAATACCAGAGATTTTTGAGCCGTAAGTGATCAGTTTATTAATTAAACACTTTGTTACATAACTGGTTCTAGGGAACATGAAATATACAGATATTGCACTGTAATCTTGCTAAGAATGTTTTTAAATACTAAAGTTTTATGTACTGTAACAATTATAAACAACATCACTCATGTCTGTGAATCTAGCAGATCAAGTCTGTGCAGTCCACTTCCTCTTTAGAGTTTGTTTTTCATTTAGTTAATTTTTTTACTGAATAAATTTACTGTTTAACCAAAACAGTTGCATATTGCAGGTTGAAACAAGTTACGGTCTACCAAGAATCACAACTAAACCATCACACAACACACAGACAGTCCCATTTGTTTCAGAGTTTAGACAGAGACCCTGTTATTTATCAGTCACCCACCATCACTCAAGGGACACCAGAAATCAGACACAGGAATCGAACACTCAGAACATTTTTACTGGAATGTAGGTGGGACAGCATGTGCAAAATAAACAAACACTACTATACTATACAATACTACTATACAACACCATAACAAAAAATACAACCCACATTTTTAATGTAAAGGTTTTCCCTTCTGTGCTGAAACTGTAACAGTTATAACACTTATATTTTTATTTCCCACAAGCCACAGATGAGATTTTAATGATGAATACTGCGCTGCTGCTACCAACAGTAACCTCAGATGAGACTGTAGACATCAAGTGTAACACTGAATTTCTGGTTAAAGGTTTATGGCTACCGGTGAATAACCTGCTTAATAACACAGAATGAAGTGGCGTTTTGGGAAGGAGGCTGGAGTTGGAAGTTAGAAGCCAAAGTCGAGTTGTATGCTGTGCTTGAAAACGGCGATGACGAGAATGACTCCAACACCCAGAAGTATTCCAGCGTTCTGCAGCAGAAAGAAGCCGTAGTGGCTGAAACCGGCTTCGCTCGCATCATTGTGTAGCATTTCAGGAACCTTCAGGAACCAAACACAAGATTATAGAGATCATGGGGTCATAAACCGTAGATCTATTAACATTGTGTGTGTGTTCAAGCGACTCACCATGTCTACAAGGGCGACATACATGAACAACCCAGCCATCAGGGCGAAGATCCACATGGCAACAAACTCCAGGTAATGACCAATCAGAACACCTGTTATCATCCCCAGATATCCCATCATGGCTGACAGAAGATTGTAGAAAATGGCCTGTCGCACCGACATCCCCGCTTTAGCAAAATCACCTGCGTGCACAAAGATGCATTAAAATGGATTCGGATCAGCGCCGCATACTTCAATGTCAATCAGAATAGTCTCCATGGTGACAGGTGACGCCATCTTACTTAGTTCATGAGGAAGCTTGTAACAGAATACAGCCAATGAGGTACTGAGACCACCGGACAGGCCGTCTGTAAACGCTGCTCCTAAAATTCAAACACACATCTGTCAATGACGTCCCTGACATACAAACAGACAAATAATGCTGTAGTATGTATGTCTGAAACATCAATGACAGCTGTCACCAAATATACATGAAAACATTTCCAAAGTAGCAGGTAGTTTTAGTGAAGCTCAGTGGGTTTAGTGAAGTCATAGGTTTAATTCCCAGTGAATAAACCTACTCATATAATGAATATGTAATGTTTGAAAGCACTGAGAGTGGATTTGGACAAACAACTCTGTAAAAGTTTAATGTGATCTTTACTTAAAACATCAGTTTGGTAGCTTTAAGACTCCAAAACTTTGTGCCTGTAGTTGACTAAAAAAACATTCACTTGTTCTTTCAATAAAAATACGAGGTTAAAGCTAAATGACTGTGTGAGTAAATGTATCATGTACCGATAGCAAGACCGTCACTGAAGTTGTGTAGTCCGTCTCCCATGATGACCATCCAGGCAAGAGTGGCCATGCCAGCCTGCTGGAAGTTCTGCAGTGAGTAGGAGTGTGTGTGTCGGTGTGTGTGCGTGTGAGGGTGGTGGTTCTGGGAGTGATGGTGATGCAGGATGTGGTGGTAGTCATGGTGATGATGATGCTGCTCATCTGATTGGCCGACAGTGTCGTGGAAATGAGAGTGGCATTTGTTCTTGCAGTTCACGTCAGTGTAAAGCGCCGCCCCCAACATCACTTCCTCTTCCTCTGCCAGGCCCCGTCCACACGCACCACCACCATTCGTCTCAGCAGCTGAGGTAATAAAAATACGTAAGTCTTAAGAAAGTGGTTTTATATTGACGACATGCACAAGCGCCGCATATTTATTTACCGTCAAGGGTTTTGGCATCATTGTCTTCTAGTGACGGCAGTTTCTCTGATTCTAAACCTTCTGCAGCGAGATCAACTCTCTTCTGGACCTGAACACAAACGTCATACTCACTCACCAAACATGTCAAACCTTCAGGGATTGAACTGAAGGAGGAACGTAACCTGTGTGTTGTTCCTCTTATAGACACGTTAATAATAAACTTTTGGGAGTCTTGAGTGTGTGTGTGTACACATCTTACCTTCTGCTTTTTGTCTTTATACATTTTGCCAAGCGTCAGGAAATGCTCGATGAGAAACATGATGTAGACTCCGCTCAGAGCCGTCAGACCCGTCCACACGGGACGAAGGGTGTCCTCTTCCTCCACATGGTTCTGATGTTCTGAGTGGCTGTGCTGATGATCCTGTGACTGACATCCACCAATCAGAACAACCAGTAAGTAATCTCCACCCATTCCATAATTTGCATGTAAACAATGTTGCCAAATAAGGCGTATGTGTAAAAATGGCATCAATTAAATCATAACAGAATCGATGAAAAACAAGCTAAAATCTGATGTTCTGAATCTGACTGTTAGATTCACGTCTGAAACAGAAAAACGTTTCTCACGTGTGGTATGAGATGGAGAAAAGCGTCTCCGCTCAGAGTGCCCACCGCCAGCGCCACCAGGAAGCTCAGCAGGAAGTTGAAGCAAACTCTGTTCATCAGCCGAATCAGAAACACGCCCACTAGCGCCAGCAAACTGATAACAGTGATGGAGAGAAAGCCTCCGATCCACGCTGAAACAAACACCAAACAATCCTACAGCTAAATACTGCATCCTTTAATTTGCATGAATGCATCCCATTGCTAAGATTTTAAAATCGGTTCATGGTTCTTACGTTTACCACAGCTACACGCTTTACTTGAATAACAACACACTTACCCACGTTAATAGAGCTCCTGTCATTACTGTGATTGTGTGGATGGTGATGATTGTGATGATGGGTGTGATCTAATGCCCAAAATACACAAAAGCAAAATATTCAATATTTTTAGTATATTTCAACAAACATTAAACCACATGCTACAGACCTCACCTGATTGGTTATTGTCATGCAAGAGGCAGGACTTGGCATCAATTTGCATGAGAAGGGCAGGACACAGGTAGGTGAAGTCACTAACAGACAGGCCGCTTTTCACTGCCATGCCATGTGACTGCAGGACTGTGGAGGCATTTTGACACTGGAAAGGTAAATCAGAACTTACTTCTGTGTTTTGGAAAGCTTGCATCTGATTGGATAATCAGACGCCTGGTTTAGCCAGGATGCAATCGTGTGTGATTGTGCACTTGTGTACCTCCAGGCTGGGATGGCTGTGATCGTGTTCGTCATGGTCATCCTCATGTACGTGGGTGGGCGTGTCTTCAGGCTGGTGGGTGCGGTTACTGCGTGTTACATTGGGCTGGGCGGGGTTAAAGGGCGTATGGTCCTGGGTTAAATCATAGTCGGCGCTACGGTTGTTCCTCCGTGATCTGGTGACGACGGACAGCGTTGTCGAGGGCGTGGTCAACTCCTGATTTATTTTCACATAGAGATTGTGGTGCGCATCCGATTGGCTTTTCTTCCCGGGGGCGGAGTCTGCCTGCACTTTTGGAACAGGTTCACTCTTCTCCACATTGTGGTCTTCAGCCCCCTTCTTCCCGGTGACGGGATGCGTGTGCGCCGTGAGCTTGTCCACGTGGGTGTGCGTGTGTGAATGAGTGTGTGTATGGTTGTGTGTGTTGCCATGGTGATGCACCATAACCCTCCGGATGCGGTCCAGCCCCACCCCCTTAAGAAGGTTGTACAAGCCTTCTAAAGAAATACTGCCATTCTGGCCGTACTTATCAAAGAGCGCATGCAGGTGCAGCTGCTGCGCCTGCTGCGCCATGCGACTATCGGTCTCTATGGTGACAGACCTGCAGTCTGAACCCGCCCTCACTGAACACGCCCACAGCAGTGCCAGTGATGTCACGGACAGGAGGCGTGGCCACATGCCCATCATACTGGCATCCTATAGGACAGTAACAGAATAATGTTAGAACAAAACAACATTAAACTAATGAAACAAAAGTTTGTTTTTGACCATCCAATCATGGACAGAACCAGTGATGTCAGTGTCAGTAATTGTCAACCTCATATTAAACTGTAAAGTCTTCATATAATAAAACAAGACTCTGTTCATGCTAATAGTTCATGTTATATAAACACCCTTAACATCACAGACACCTGCTCACACGCTTTCAACACTTGCGCTTCTTCTTCATCCTGCATTTATTTGCATCGTTGCGGAAACGGATGCATCTGTTACACTAACGGGGATCACGCGGCCTAGTCGTTCCGTTCCGGTGCACCGATTTTTTACGTTCCCAGCCACACATTTAAACGCACCGCAATGAGCGCAGATCGGTAATAACACCCGTTACCGGGACTCCACGCGTCCCGGACGGATATTTTGCGCACGACACCACGCGACCGCACCGTGTGCAAAACCCACGTCATCGCGAGACCGGAAACCGAGCGTCTTTTGTCCCGGACAGCCGGACTCTTACATCTGATCCCCGCCGTCCCAGAACATCCACAGCACGGGAAAAGCAACTTACCGATCCGTCGTGATTATCGATCTCCTACGGAAACCCAATAACGCCGCGACGCTCCGCGATCGGACCCGAACCGCGACAGAAACTGGTGCTATTGGTGTAGACGTGTCACGTGACCCCGCAGACTTCTGCAGCGATGATTCGGAGTCAAACCTGAAACTCATTCACACTGAGTCCAACATCCGCCCATGAGTTCGTGTTGCTTTCCTAACAATTACACAAGAAACACATTATGCTGCAATAAAACGAGCATAAGAGCCCAGATGTCTTACTGAAAATGTGATTGTGAAACATTTAATGTCATAATCGGTAATTTTGTCATACAGTGTGAAGGGTTTCATTTTACTGAGAAGGGTGTGATTCCTGTTTAAAGAAGTTAATGAAAACTTTGATGACTTTATCTTAGTGTCACACATTTAAAGTTGGGTTTGTGTTTCTCAGTTTCTCTGCAGTTTTAAGTTGTAAGAATGTTTTCCTAATTTACAAAAATGTTTCTTTCGTAACTGAAGATTAAAGTTTTTAAAGTTTTAAAAACTATATGTATGGTATATAATGTTAAAAAAGTTCCACCAATGTTACTACAAATAGATTTAGACTTTTAGCGTTGGGTTTGGAAAGCTTTAATGTAAGCAATAACCTCCTGGATAAGCAATTTATTATAACTAACAAGTAAAATGCATGTAAGCAGAGGAGGAACGTTTATTTGGGTGTGTGTCGGTAGAGACTATTTTCTAAACAATCCTTAAACACACACACACACCCAGAAGCATTTCTTAAACACACACCCTTAACTTTATCCAGAATGCAGGTGTAAAACCAGGTGTAGACAGCCAACGGGAATATCTAAATGGGAAGAGACTGACCCCAAAAAAACTACAAAACAAAATGTAGTTACTTTTTTAGTAAAAGTAGTAAAAGTTTTACTGTTTTGGAGATTCTTATGAGATGCATTCAGAGGTGAACGTTGGTATCAGGCCACCTGAAGGACAGAGGTGTGAAAACACACGGCCAAGGACAATTTACTTTAGCATGTGTGTGTGAGTGTGTGAGTGTGTGTTTGCTAGTGTGTGTGTGAGTGTGTGTTTGCTAGTGTGTGTGTGTGTGTGCTGCAGCTGTTGGCTTCAGTTGAGTTGACAGTATGCCACTGGGAGCTGATATCTAAAAGTAAATCCACCTCACCATACACACACACACGCACGTTTCCATTTTGTCTCAACTGTTAGGCCATTCCCCTGCTATTTTGAATATTTCAGATCTCACACAGCCACACCAACACACACAGTGTTAGAATGTAAGAAATAATGGGGCTTTCAAGCTGTTATGTGACACAGCCTCCAAAAATCTCCTAGTGTCCCCTTACAGTTGTATTTATATCCATGCATACATATATGAGGGTGTGTGTGCATGCACAGGGGTGGGGTTAGTCGGATTCCAGGGGGGTCTCTTTCCGGACTGTCTGATTCTTTCAGCACCGTTCCTGTGTGTGATTCTGTCGGGCCCCGGATCTTTCTCTGGCCCTGTAGCTTTACTTTGAGGGACGTGTTGAGGAGATGGAGAAGAAGGGTGAGATCATGCTGGCAGTGGAGGATGAGTCCGGACAGCCCGTCTCGGCCCTGTCCATCCTCTCTCTGCTGGAACGGGTTTCTACAATCATCGATGGTGTCCAGGCCAGCCAGCAACGCATGGAGGAACGACAGCAGCAGCTGGAAAACTCAGTCAGCGCCGTCCAGTCCGAGCTGCTCAAGCTGACCCGCGACCACGCCACCACGGCGACCACCGTCGACAAACTGCTGCAGAAGGCCCGTCGCGTGAGCACGCATGTTAAAGAGGTGCGCTCGCGTGTGGAGAAGCAGAACGTGCGCGTGAAGAAGGTGGAAACCACGCAGGATGAGCTGCTCACACGCAACAAGTTCAGAGTCGTTATTTACCAGGTAGAAACACTGACACACTAAACAATAAACACCGCATGTGTGTGAAGCGTAGTCAAAAGTTTGGCTCTCTGGTGGAGCAAAGGGGGTGAACTTTCTGAGACACAGAAAAAAGAAAGAAAGAAAGAAAGAAAGAGTCTAGATTTTGAGACCTAGTTTTTAAAAAAGTGGTCTATCAATATTTTTTTATCAACGGGTCCATTTTTAATGATTAGGAGCATGTGACCCGAATAGTTATCTTGTTAAAATACTTTTATGTATTAAAAAAATACAGGCAGATTTGTCTATATGTAAATAACAGTGGAGCCTTTAACAGTGGAGCCAGTGTGTGTGTGTGTGTGTGTGTGTGTGTGTGTGTGTGTGTGTGTRTGTGTGTGTGTGTGTGTGTATAAGGAGTGTTCTGAGCACTCCTAATATAGAGTTGCTCGCACAGCTGTAAATTGACTTTAAAATTACTCTCAGAACAGGGAGTTTGTACACACACACACACACACATACATAAACATTTACAGTCTCCTCCAGGGACAATAATGATCCGTCATGGGAGGAGTAGTCCCAGCTAACAAGTTTAAGTTGTTAGAACGTTTCCATAATGTTTCCATTAGTACAAAAGTTATTTTTAAAGTTCTAGGGACCTTTTTAGACATTATATTAACATTATGGTGTGGTTTGGTTATAATAATGTAAAAGAAGGTAAACCTGAAATAGATGATACCAAATAATACTAATGAAAGTAATTTTTTTCAACTAATGATAAAACTACAGAATTAGTAAACAGTATTTAAGCTTGGTGATCAAAATTCGTATCACTCCAAAAGTATTAAAAACTTTTTTACAGACATAGTTTATAATATTAAATGAAATATCTTTAGACTGGACGTCTCAAACCCTGTTTATGTCTAAATAAATCAGCCGCTCGATCAGTTCTGGCCATTTGCATTCAACATTAATTGAACAGACTGTGGATGGTTTGTGGGCGAGACTTGAGAAAACAGAAAAGAGGAGGGACTTGGCAGGACTTTACCTGTGTAACAGGTTAAACTTTATTAAAATTTATTTTTTTACAAGATTTATTTATTTTCAAGGAGAACAATATTTAATACTCAACTAACTGCAACACATCAGCAACACTTTAATGCTGAGAATATCTCACATGCCTCATGTTTAAATGTTAAAAGTCATTGTAGACTTCAGTTTGAAAAGTGCCGTTTGTTTTCAACTCTGTGATTCTTGTGTTGGATGTTTATACACACAATGTTCTCCATTCACTGTATGTGGAGTCTGTGTTGTGCTAGTGAATAATGTTAATGTTCTTCATCTTTCTTCTCTCTGTCTCTGCAGGGTGAAACTGAAGTCCCCTCTGTTGCTGTCACCAAGACTCCCAAAGAGGCAGGGCTAGCCAACCTGGAGGTGGAGCCAGATGAATATGACATCCCTGCTGACCTATCATCTGACGAGGAGTACATGGTGGTAGAGGAGGCGGAGTCATCCCGGGGGACACGCCTGAAACAGTCAGGGTTAAAGGGCCTTGAGAACATCAAAGCTGCGTTCTCCAAGGAGAACATGAGCAAGACTCGGGAGAAGACCCGAGAGAACCTCAGCAAAACCAAGGAAAGCCTGAGTAAAACAGGCCAAACGCTCGGAACGAAAATCAACAACTTTGGTGAAAAGATTGTGCCCCCTGAGCAGAGGGAGAAGATGCGTCAGAGCGGAGAACGTCTGAAGGATAACATCGCTAAGAAAGCACCCAGCAAAGAATCGTTCCGCATCAAACTGAAGAAGGAACGTACTGTTGCTGAGGGCCAGGAGGGAGCAGAGGCGGAGCTTGCGGTGACTCCGCCCAAAGGCAGGAAGTCAGGCCCCGACGTGACCTACACTGAGGTGGTTACTGAAGGAAAGAGGGAAGGTCCAATATCAGAAGAAGGAGCAACTCGTATCCAAGAAGACTGAAAAAGTCAATTCACCACAGAAATTGCAAGGAAGTGAAAGGAAACAGTGAAAGGATGGATGTGAAAAAGTGAAAAAGAAAGTAGTTTGTGAGGAGTAATAGAAAAAACAAAGTTTCATATAATAAATAGATTTTGCAGCACTACGTTTATAGACCATAGGTCACTGTAAAACGCATTAAAATATAAAAATATTCCCTGTCTACTGTGTTCTGTTACTCTGTATTTTCAAGAAGTCACACACACATAGAGATCAGAAGCTACATTAGAAAGGAGAAGCTTGATTTGGCATGCAGAGCCAGACACAAACACACACACAAACACACACACACAAACATACACAACCTCACACACACACACATTACCTAGAGCTACACATCATTAATAAATGAGAGAGTGAAAGAGATACTGACCCGTCATCCAAAAAAAGATTTTGGAATTTGTCAACAGCTGAGCAGCCCTGTCACATCTCTCTCTCTCTCTGTCTCTCTCTCTCTCTCTATGTGTCTCTGTCTCTCTTTCTGTCACATCTCTCTCTCTCTCTGTCTCTCTCTCTCTCTCT